>JANZXP010000004.1:717980-769789 GCA_027576715.1 Erythroxylum flavicans
TTTAAGGATTTTGATGGTGTGCATTAGAAAGAGACTTTCATGTTTACTTAGAGTAAACTTGAATTGTTGCTTAGATTAATGAGTAGTGACCTAATGTGCTTGGATTAAATGTGCTCAATTATTCTTTGAAATGTGTAGGTATTGGATCAAGGCATTACATGGCTTGGAAAAATGTAAAAGAAAGCTTATATGACTAAGAAGGGAATTAACTATGTGAGAAGCTTAATGGTCGAATCCTATAGCTAATGTATTTATACATTTGCGTGTTGAGGTATAAATATGAGTTATATGTTGGAGTAGTAGTAACGACGTTACATTTGTATATATAAAGGCTCGGGAGCTATGGATCAAGAAGCTCGTGTAGAGTATTGTTGAAATCAAAAGAGTGTATACCTTCTTTTGAGGTGAGTTGGGGAAAACATATCTCTTAAATGGGATTAGGACATTCCAAGACATACATGCTGACTTGTATATGAATTTTGAACCTAGATAATGCATAGTAGAATTGATTCTCAAATAGATGCTAGTATACTTATGTATTTAATAAATGACATTGTCTTGAATAACTCTTTGCACTTGGGGTGAAACTGATGTTTTTATTTCATATATTGAGAAATGATGTTGTTTTCAACAAACCTACAATTAAAGTGAAAAGAACAATGTTTGATTTTCTGAAGCTACATTTTTGAATAACTTTGCACTTGGATTTCAAAAGATGACTGTCATTGCAAGAAATAACAATTTTGAACTTACATATGCATAACCGAGTCATTTATGCTGCATGTATATGTTCTCTTTTGGCTTAGAGTCATAGCAAGGTTCCATTTTATCGGTTGGACCGATAAATAAAGGCATGGTACTTTATTTGATTTTTGTATTTAATATTTGCATATGATTTTTTTATGATCAGTGAGGACACGATTGGCCAATCGTGTGCTGGACACAATAAATTAAGCGACCCCCGTACCCTTGATGCTGGTACATAAAAGTAGAGTCCTTGTAACGATACTATTGTACAGGACTCGCGAGTGGTTGCACACCTAAAGGTTTGGTCACAAACGAGGTCATCACCTAGGGTTATGATGCTCTTGTCGATGATAGTCTGGACTCACCATAGATAAAAATCAAACCAACACTGGGATCGGTGGGTGTGCACACTAGTTTGACCGACTAGTGGTGACACACATAATTGTTTTGGCTTATTATGATATTTGGCTTCCTGATGAGATTTGATTTTTACATGTGATGCTTTTTTGCTTATGTTTACTGGAACTGGAACCTATGTTCACTGAATGAGTAATTAATAGGCTAGGCCTATGTGGTTCCTAACCAGTATGGCATGAGTCATAGACTAGGTCTATGTGTTTCTATATCATGCATATTCACTTCATAGGTGGTTATGTGCATGTCAGATGTGTAAAACTGTCATTAGGTTATTTAGACTGTTTTGGTGTGTACCGGGTTCTGTTTGCAATATATATTTCTTCTGCGCACTGAGTACATAGTGTACTCACCCCTTTCGCTTCCTAACCATGCAGGTTAATTTAGTGAGCTTGAAGCTTAGAGTGGTTCGTGCGGTCTTTTGGCATATTCAGGGCATTACCGCATGTGGGTAGTCTCTATTTTATTCTTTTATTGTATAGTGGCTCATGATTACAATCATATGCTTTAAAAATTTTGTACATTAACTATTGACTATCTTATGGTTTGTAAATGACTTATATGGGAATCTCTTTGTGCTGTCCAAATGTTTTTTTTAAGATGTCCAGTTAGCCTTGCATAATCAGGTTAAGGGTACCGTGAGTATCCTTAGCCAGTGCATGCGGCGGTTGTCATGTGCCCGATGTGGTTCTGGGTCATGACAACTCAAATATAAATAGTTAGACTATTAAAGAAGAAAATAAAAACCTATCAATGACTATGCCATTAGACCCAGCACATATATATCCCAGGACATATTAGATGAAACTAATCGAAAATTGATGAAAAAATATCAGGCAATTTCCTTGGTTTTTTTAATGGAACAATCTTTGCTCCAATTGCCAATGCGATGGGAGGCCCAAATATAAATCCCCGAGCTTATATTCCTGAAAAAGGAATTTAAATCATATAATATAAAATCTGGTAATAATAAAATTTTCAATGTTACAATAAGTAAAACATTGCTTTAAAAAACAACACATTTGAATATTACCTGGATTTAATCAAAGTAGGAGTTAATATTGTCTGATGTTAATTTTTGGCAAGTATGTTATCTAAGCTAATTTTAAAAGACATGATGATCATATACCAACTTCTATTGTTTGTTTTGTGTATCTTTAAGAAAGCTCTATTTGTAGGTTTCAAATACCATACCTTAATATATATGACCGCACAACTCCAAACATTCAATACAACTCCTATAAATAAAAAATAACATCACTCTATAACAAATAAGTAATACTTTCACTTTATAATGAGAATAACATGTTTAAGTATAATGAACACTATACATCAACACATATGATACTATAACTCCAAGCATTCAATACAACTCCTATGAATGAAAAAATACCATTGCTCATAACATATAAGTAATTCATTCACTTTATTATGGAAATAAAATTTTGAGTATAATGAATAAATGCCTCAGTATAATATTTGAATGTATGGCCAAACATGAGTATCCTCTACTTCATTCTTTATAAGCCTTAATTGATCATCCCCATTCAATGATGCACTATCTTCATCATCATTGATAATAATACAATAATACCCATTTTTTGTCCATTTCTTATTGCCAAATATGGCTACAAACATGACCCATGTTTTCAGGCGTATACATGATAATACAAGGTTGTGCATTATCATAATTATTTCAGACTCAGGATCTATTTTCCGTAACAATATAAAAGGAAATGTTTGTCCTAAAAGACATTTCATCAAAAAATTCATAGGCAACCTGAATTATCTCTAACTAATAACAAAACAACTGCATTTTTTAATTATTTACTAACAACAATACATTTAAACAACAAATAAACCAACAATTTAACTAAAAAATGCATAAACCAACAATTATAACAAAACCCACCCACCCACTGATTATATACATATAAGCATCTAAGACCTTCATTTTTTAGAGACAAAATAAACTCAATAGAGACATTACCTGAAAATGATGCATGATGGACCAAAAACAAAACAAAAACTCGAGGGTGGAAGCAAAAAAATAAGAGAACTAACGATGTAAGGTCGGAAGAGAGAAAAATAGCAGAGGGGAGGGAGAAGGGGGTCTTTTGTTAACGCTGATGTAAAACAACGTCGTTTGGATTAAAACCAAATGACGTCATTTTATTTTATGAACAATTTGATAGTTACCGACGGACATAAATTTTTGTCAGTATTTTATCGATAAAAATGTGGTCCCATCGGTATTCAAGTTGCTTATTTTTCCCGTCAGCTGTTGCCACCTAATTTTGTGATAGACTTTTATGTTCCGTAATTATAGTACGTCAAAAAACTCACGGGGATATTTCCCCAACGTTTACTGACGAATGTTTTGGCTATCAGTAAATCTGTCAACTTTATCGACGGAAAGTCAATTTACGATGAAATATGTTCCACCTGTAATTTTCCATTAGTAGTTTGTTATTTTCTTGTAGTGTCTACATCTTTTTACAATGTTTCATTCTCATACCATAATGAATATAAGTCATAATTGTCATTAATCACTCTTTTTCATGTTTTGATAATATGTAATTTGCTTTTTATCTTTTCATTCTAATTCATGTATGAATCTAACTCTTTTGTACTTCCCTGAGTTTGGAAAATAACTCTTTCCTTTTCTTACTCTTGATTTCTAAACTTTCAAATAATTTATCATATGTTAAATCATTATCACTATCACATACATTAGGGTTAGGTGTTACTTCATCATCATCCATAGAGGTGAAGCATATATGACCTATCTTTTCTTTCAAATACTCATTTTTTGATTCATTTATGTCATTCAAGTTGATGCTTTAAATGCTTTCTTCTTATCCTTCTTCTCTTTCTTGCAATTTCTTTCGTACTTCTTATTATCATTGAGCAATGAATATTATGACTTTATGTGGCTGGGTTTTCTACATTCAAAGAAAATAATGTGAGAGGATTTATATCTTAAATCACTTTTATATTCTATAAAGTCCTTTCTTTTAGAGAATTTCTTCTTCAATAATTTCTTGAATTTTTTATTGATTAAGGCAATGTCTTCTTCATTGTTTTCAATAATTGATGTCTATTCCTCTTCACTCAATTCTTTTTTTGACGCTTTGAATACTAAAATCTTTTTTTTTTGGAATTGCCATCCCTTCTTTTGCCTTTTGGAGCCTTATTTTGTATGTGATGAAAGATCTAATAAGTTGTAGTGTTATTAGACCCTTGACTTCTTGTATGGTTGTTACTTTAGCGTCCCACATCTTCAAAAGTGACCTAAGCAACTTTCTCATTGTTTCAATATTAGTATAGGTCTTTTTAAAATCTTTAAGAGAATTAATGATATTGATAATGTAGTATACATGCTAAATATGCATTCATCATGCTTCATTCCATCAATTCATATTGATATGTTAGCATATTTATTTTGCTCTCATTTACTTGATTGGTTCCCTCCTGTGTAACTTCTAAAGTATACCTAATTTCAAGCTGTTTCATACATAAAGACCCTATAGTTTCCCATTCTTCCTAATGCATAAAAAAGGGTGTGTATAACCCTATTATTCAAGAAAACTAATCTTTTATCTTGATTTTCAGGCCCAGCCTTGGGTAAGGGCAAGAAGGGCACTTACCTAGGGCTTATTCTCATAAAGAACAAAATAGAACTTACTCTTGACCCTCATAAAGAACAAAATGAGGCAAAAATAGGGCCCAGCTCACTTTTGACACTCATAAAGAGCAAAATGAGGCAAATCCTTTTAACTTTCTTTTTTTTCTTTAAATATTTTTTCATTTGATTTTTTTTAGTTGTTCTCTGAATCTTAATGTTAAAAATTAATGCAACCCTTTAGATTCTTCAATAGCGTTATAATGAGCGGCTTAAGGTAGCCTCTTTAATAATAAAAAACATGTTTTTAAAGTTTACATATTTATATATTGTCGATTTATTGGGGCCCTTTTTTTACTTTACCTAAGGCCTATAAAATGTTTGGAACTATCTTGTTGATTCCCATTTTTCCTAATGCACAAAAGAGGATATATATAGCCCTACTATTTAGGAAAACTAATATCTTATCTTAAGTTTCTTCCTAATGCACAAAAAAGGATATGTATAGAAAAACTAATATCTTATCTTAAGATTTCCATTCTTTGTGTAGCCCTACTATTCAAGAAAACTAATATCTTATCTTAAGATATCCATTCCCAACTCTCTTTCTGCTTATTGATTTCTCCGATGGTATCGCACTTTTTTCGAACTTTCCTTTGTTTACTGCAGGCTCAAACTTATGACTGCGTTTAAAAACTGAAGTGAATAAGTACTTATCCTCACCGCACCGCATATCCAAACGCAGCCTAAGTCTAAATTCAAATTAAACTTCAACCTAAAAGATCAAAAATTTAAAACAACAATATTAAATTTCGATTTAACCATAAATTAAGAAAATAAATTTCGGGTTATATTCTAAATATACGTACCGTAAGTCACCTTTTATTTATATAATAAAGTAAATTTTTAATTAAATACCTGTTATATTTTTAACAAAAATTACATCTAAATTTTATTAAAATAATTAGAATTTAATTAGGAAATTATTTATAAAAAGAAACATTAAAATAAAATATAATAATAATAATAATAATAATAATAATAATAATAATAATAATAATAATAATAATAATAAAATTCGATTAAAAATTTTTTATATACTTAACATTCTAAATTCTTATTGATCTTTAATACCAAAATATATTTAAATGTATATTTGAAAATACCTATTGATTATTTCTGAGACCAATCCATCAAACTTACCTTAAAGAACGTGATAAGTGTTGTTTGTTATCATTCTTCGCCGGTCTCAACTACCATCTTCAGTTTTACCTTTAATCAGATTTCTATCGTATCAAAACATATAGCAGGTCGTTGTTTTTCAGGATCATATTAGCTTTGACAAGCATTCAGTTCTGGTGGAGATTGGAGAATTTGCAGAACCAGAACCCGTCAGAATCACGAACGATTTGGCGTTTATAGAACTAGAAACCAAAATGAATACTCCCAATTCCTACATTAATTGATTTGCATGCAAGGTAACCCTGCAAATCTCCGAAAATCTCGCGACAGAATCCAAGAAGTTAGCAGATCATTGCCTCCGCACAACAATGGCGGCTCACGCTTAACCTACTTTCCTGAAACTGATGGTTTGGCATATAAGCTATCTTTCTAAGTATACTAAGAAGAAGTTAATTAAGTTAAATGGCGATGGCAGAATCATTAATAACTCCATATCTCCAACTGGGGTATGAGCGATTTGTAGGAAACGAGAAAATTCTTTCACTGCAGAGTCGAGAGACTGTGCAGAAGCTATTAAATCCTCTGTTTCACTTATTCTCTTCCGATCTATTCCACTAAATTTTCGCCATACGATTACGTGAATGATAGGAATATCGTAACTGATGCAGAAGACCTGATACTGTATAACGAGCTTATGTGATCGACGAACACGAAATTATTTGGAGAGGTACGTGCTTATATTAAGCAACTTCATGGAATTATGTCCAATTGAAGTGGAGTTTATCCTGGAACGTACGTTTTTTCAGTCAGGAGCAGAAAAGGAGATTGGGACCATATCGAAAAACAAGAGGAAAATTAAAAAAATATTAAAGAATTAATTAATTATTTATTTATTTTGTTAGGTTTTTTGTTGTTGTTTAATTTAATCTAATTTTAATTATTTAGCAGGATACATGGCATCATTCAATTACCGTAACATACACGTCAGTTTCGTTAATGGAGATACTAACGTCGGATTATATTTAAAAAAAATTGAAAATTTTAATATTTAATTGTCATTTTTTAAATTTCAGACTATAAATGAAAAATTAAAATAAGTATAGATTTTTTTTAATTAACCTTAATATAAACTTAAGATATTATAAATTTCTCTATCTAAGCAGGAGACATCGAAAATAGGATATTTTTAATTTTTATACTATCAAATAAAAAAATCTATTGAATTTGAGAATCGAAACTAGGACGAATATTAAAAAAAATTAAGAACAAAGTCGATCTTGAAGCTACTTTCTCAGATTAAAAATAAGAATTTGAGAATTTATTTGGTGAGCAATAATTTGTTTTTAAAATTTTGGAAATTAGTTCAATATAAAAAAGTATTAAAAAAGAGAAAATTATGACATTTTATATGAAAAATGAATTCAAATTTTATATTTTAAAAAAGAGATAAAACTTTTATAAATATATAAAATTTATTAATCAACTCTCAGTTAATTATTTTTAAAATATAATTTTCTAATTTGAAAACACATATAAAAATATTTGTTTAGAAATAGTTTCTTTATTAATCATAGAAAAGGTCGTGTATTATTGAATTTTTCTAAGTTTTACATCTCAGTCATATTTTTATTGAGTGTTATTATTATTGTTGTCGTTAATCTTTTTGTCTAGTTTTTTAGGAGACTTTTTTTTGAAACAGAAGAGTCACAGTCGTTATTCTTTAGATACGCATTGAATAAACATCCGAATTGAAGCGATATCTTACAAATCACGCTAACCGAATACTCTACACTAAATAAATCCTATACGACAAGTTCGATCGAAAGAATATAAGTAACATAGAACCTTTTGATATCATTCTTTACTCCACAATCTTTGACCACCCCCCAACTTTTCTTAGGAGACGTATACGTTAGTACATTGAAGATTCCAGCCTAATTCCAAATTTCAACTTGACCTTTTCATACTTTCTGCGTTTTCTAAAGATTTCTTGGTGAGGGACCGATCCGCCATTGATATTTGACAAGGTTGACGAATTTTTCCTCCCTAAATTTTCAATGTCGGCTCAAAAGTTTCAACATCATACTACAAAATTTCACAATTTATCATAATAAAACACCTTATGATGTTCATATTGATAAGATTAATAAGAATAAAATTACGTACTATCGGAATTCTTCTGATCCGCGATTCAGTGAGATTTCAATTTAGTATTGGTGATGATAACACGTAGAATTTGGACCATGGAATCAAAATTTCCCATTTATTAATAAATTCTTATTTCATCATCTTTGGACTAAGGTAGTTCTTAATTTGTCCAAGAAGTCAAAATTTGCAGTTGTGAGAAGTCCTATAGTTGAAAGAAAGAAGCATCTTAATTATATCAAAAGATAGAGTTTCTGAGTTTGGTGATGGTGGTGGTGTTGGTGTTGTGGGGGAAGTTGGGAAGGTCTTTTCTTTGAATCACAACTCCCAAGGTGAGAGCGAAACTTGGAAGTGGAAAGTTGGGAGGAGAGTATGATAGTTTCTTCTTTCTTATCTCTGCTTTTGCAGGTAAGGGCACATTTTATATTGGAATTTGATTTGGCAGGATTTGAGAGGTTGCTCTTTTATATTTATATATAAACAATTAAAATACCTAATCAATTCGTCTCAACTGTAAAAATTTCGAACCTTTCAATTTTTTAGCTCAGTTTTTAACTTTTTGATTACTTTAATAACTTTTGTTGTTAAAAACTGATAAGTTTATTATTTAATTAGTCAATTTTTATAAATAAATTAATTTTTATTTAATAATTTTTAGTTAAACTTCAAATTCTTTGACAGATAAGGACAATCTTTTTCAATTATATTTTAAATTCTTTAATTTTATTTAATCTTTAACCGGTTTTTATGACACCCTAATACCAATTGAATCTTTGAAACCTGAAACCTGAAATATCTTATCTTACCGATTTAATTTTTGGTCTACTTTTAATACACACACACACACATATATATATATATATAATTATTTATTTATTTGTCTATGTCTCTTCTTTTTTAATTTCCTTTCAACTTCCATTTGACATGGATGGGAAGCTTTCATGTACCCCACTACTCATTGCCTCCATAGACTTCTGATCTGATTAATCTCCCATGTTTGTTATGTTACTTATCTTATGCTTTGTTCATCAATCAGTATGTTATTAAAGAGTTTATTCCTTAAGTTTTGATAGTATATGATATATTATTTTAGTAATCTTGAATATTTTTAGTAATTTTTTTAAATAAATGCATTTATAAAAAGATAATTTATTTTTTTATATATATAAGAGCTTGTGTCTTGTGTAGTTCACAATTTGATCTCTTTTCAGTTCTATTTGTAACGCCTGATGTTGTAGATTAATAAAAATTTAGTAATTATTAATACAATAAACAATATAAAACTTATATTAATAAAAAAAATATAAGTTAGGTCAATGTAGAAGAAGAAAACTTTCTTCAGGTTAGGTCCCTATAGGTGTGTGTTTCAGACTTCCACATTTGCTTCAGCAAAAAGTACTCAGCCACCTCTCACTTATCACATATATTCCTGACCATTCTTTCCATTGCAGGCTTATTAGCTAGGCTGCTGGAGCACATCAAATCCTCTGGTTATGTTATTTTGTTTTAATTCTTCCTATTAAAATTTATCTATATATTTATGTAGGGTCTACGTAAATATGTGGATGAGATTAAATGAAATATAATATGAACACTATAATCGAAACAGGAGATCTGATCTCCTGCTTGGGACATGATTTAATTTAATCAGGTGAACAAATATTCTGAACCTGCGAACTATTCTTTCTATTCCCGTCTTCTCAACAGTTTAATTTTTGTGGATTCTATTTATCGAATTGATGAATTTTTATGAAATAAGGTAGAAACAGAACAATAAGAACAGATAATTTGCTTATGATAATTAGAAATAATATTAAATAATTCTCAGGTGATTATAAACTTTTATATATTCTCAATTTATTAAATAGTTAATTAAATCCCCTCATCATAAATTTTTTTATGATTTTCACAATTTTTTATCGGAAACAACCTTTCTAGCAAATAAAGATAAGGTTGTGTATTATTGGACCTTTTTAGACTTTACATTTTAGCGAGGTTTTCATTGAATGTTGATGATGTCGTTATTTTTGACTCGTATCATTTATAATTATTGCACTAATTTTGTAATTAAAATATTAACTGCTAATATAAAAAAGAATTATAATTTATTGAAATTTAATTTAGTAAAATATAAACAATTTAAGATATATTTAGATTTGCTTTTGTCATTTTATTCTTCCTACATCGATATAATCTCTTAATCATATTATTATTGGCTTTTACACCATTTCCTAACAAGTTATTTTATAATAAGAAAGCAAAACTATAGAAATGAAAAGAAAATTATAAACAACAATTAGTTAGAAAAAGATAGCAATTACTAAAAATCATATTAGATTTTAAATTACAAATTTTAAAATTAAAAAATATTTTAAATTTTAATTTAATAGTTCAATTTATTGAAATTAACAAAAAATTTATTTTTAAACATAATAAAAATTAACTACAAAATAATTTCATATTTAAATATATTTATATTTTTTAATTTAATTCTTCAACCTTTTATCATTTTCAAATTTTATTTATTTACTTCACTTCCATGTGAGCCCTGCAAGTTATTTCAGTTCGAGGGTTAACTGAAGAATCTACAAAAGACGACGTACATGCAAATGACTATTTAGTATATCTTAGTCATTTCTCAAGTACAAGACTGTTCTATATTACTCCCTTTAGTTATTCGGATAGCACTGTGTCTCCACAAGATCGATAGAGGAACGAGCTACTTACTGTACAAGTCTTTCATTTCTGTGGACTATATACGACAACCCTAGATGAGACCTAAGGAATGAACAAGTTCCATGAAACATTCTTTCAACTCGATGACCTTTACTTGTTGACCAGACTGCACCGCGTGAAACCTAGAGGAGGAGGGGAAGTATATATATAAATAATTACATAGAAGAAAGGAGTCTGTAGTTATGGAGTTAACTAGGGTTGGTGGGGCAATGGAAGGAGAAAGAGAAGCTCCAAATTACGACCTGCAGGTCTCGTTCTCGACTCCACCAGCAATCCAGGAGATGGGGTTTGTGCAGTTTGAAGAAAATCAGGTCCTGAGCTTCTTGGCACCGTCACAGTCTTCTCAGATATCTCAGCCTTTAAACACAACCACAACAACTACCAGTAACACTATAGGATTTGGTCATAATGAGCAGGTAAGTATGTGATTCAGAAGAATCTTTTGGTTGGTACTTCTTTATAACCTTGGGTTTTGATGTTTCTGATACGGTTCTTAGGTAGGGACATTAGATCCAAAAGCCTCTAACGATGAAAATAACTCATGGTATATCATCTTTCTCTTTCCACTTCCTTTTCTTCCATCTCTGTGGATCGTGCGTGAAAGTGTTTTAACTTTTAGCAGCAAACACACGAGCAATAGTTTTATAAGAATCATCAGATCCATCTTCAAATTACACGATTTATTTTCGATTCCCTAAAACAAAAGGTTTGAGGATCTGAAATTCTGCAGGTGGAGGAGCTCTTCCTCTGATAAGAGCAAGGTGAAAGTGAGAAGAAAGCTTAGAGAACCAAGGTTCTGCTTCCAAACTCGGAGCGAAGTAGATGTTCTTGATGATGGTTACAAATGGAGAAAATATGGACAGAAAGTCGTCAAAAACAGTCTTCATCCAAGGTAATCTTTTAGTTTCTTCGTCCTCTCTGCATATACTACTTTTATCTCGCGTCATCCTCCATCATAGATTCTGCAATTGTGTGGTAGAGCTTGCATGGAGGTTAACTTATTACCAAAGTGGAGGTTAAGTACAGTATAAATCATAAAATTAAAAGGGTTCGAGCACTTAAATATGCAGAAACCGAAAACAACCCCTCCATGATTAGAACTCAAGAAGATACATGGGTTTTGGAAGAGAATATTGGTAGTACACTATATCTGCAATTCAGGCTGTTTTGATTTGGTCGTTGGTGGAAGTGTCAGGAGGAACACTGAGACCTCCGCCTAATAGAAGCAAACACTTTGATCGAGGAGAAAGTTCTGTTGATTCTCTTGGTTATTGGACCGTACTTGTATTTGCCATTATTACTCCTACTTTTGTTTTCTATGCACTACGATAACACAAATTTCCAAACTACTCCATAATGTTAGGGAAATAGAGAATCAAATCATGACACATCATACCTCTAAACTTCATGTCATGACTACTAACTAAACTTGATGAAATTAATCACAAAAACATTTGGAGATTCTTGTTAGACAAACCATTACCCTAAAGGATCGTTTCACTTGACTTGAAAGATGTTCTTCGATGTGTTTGGTGCCCTTTTTTGCTTCTGTAGTCTCACTTTGCCCTAGAACATAGCTTTCATATATTATGTAAATAGATATATCATTTGAAAATGTGTTTGAAACTAGTTTGATGGAATTAATGTTCTCCTCCTCCTGATGTTATATATAAAAATACTCACCAAATGGGTTCTGTTGTTTCAGCAGTACTGAGCTATTTGTGGATAGTTCAGGAGTCCTTAGATTGTCATTTATGCGACAATGGAATACCTGAAACTATAATATATCTCCATTCAAGCATGTTTTAGCTTGTATCTATCCATCCCCTTACTACTATGAATCTTTCCATTGTTAGTTTGAGATATGAAATTGAGTTTTTGATTTCGGTATTTGCTTTGAGATCTTGCATTTGCACTTAACTACTCAAGTTGATATATACTTCCATGATGGACATGTCTGGGCAGAAGCTATTACCGATGCACTCATAACAACTGTCGAGTGAAGAAGAGGGTGGAGAGATTATCAGAGGACTGTAGGATGGTGATAACAACCTACGAAGGTAGACATAACCACTCTCCATGTGATGACTCGAACTCATCTGAACACGAATGCTTTACATCTTTCTAGCTAGTTGTTTGAACCAAAAAACAAAAAGAAACTTCTTGTTGATGATTATACTGTTATGAGCTTGTCTAGATTATATCCGAGATTGTGGGGGCATTTTTACCTCTCATAGATCGACCAAACTAAGTTGGAAAAAGGTGACCTTATCGTATAGATACTTGAAAATTTGTATGTGTTTGTAATTTATTGGTCTTGTAGTCCATGTAATGAAAGAAACATGTCTGAATCACCAAAGATGGATCAACTAGAATCTATAGCCAATGATACAGGCAATTAACGTAAAACACACTTCCAAGTTAGTTACTTGTATTTGAAAATTCAGATGATATAGAACAGAGAAAGAAAGGGAAGAAAGTGTTCTGATCCTGTTTTACATGTTAAGTACATGTTTATTTTTCTTATACCATTTTATGGAATTAAAAAAAGTTACCTACTCGGTGATCGGTGAATTTCAGTGAAGCGTAAATAATAAAAATATAATTTTAAGGGTTAATTAAAAATTTTCAAACTTTACTTAATTTTGTAATCATAGTTTGAACTTTAAAATGTGGCAATTAAATATTTAAATTTTTATTTTTTTTCAATCTTAACCTGACGTAGTATTTTTAATTGACATTGTTGACGTAACTTGTCACATAAGACAAAAATCCTAAATACTTATATACGTCATACTTAATTAAGTTTAATTAAACAGTGTGATTTTGAGATTAAAATCCTTAAATCAAACTCGTTGTCTAAATCGCTAGAATTGAAAACCTTAAATCAATTTGTTCTCACACATAAAGAAAGAGGGCTTAGGGTTACAAATTAGGATTTCATTCATATTGTAAAAACTTGTGTCGTTGTTGTCTTGCACTAACATATCAGAGTGTTGTTGTTGTCTCGCACTAGAATGACAAAATTTGATTTAAAGATTTCAATCACAAAATAATGTAGTTTAATTAAACTTAATTAAGTTTGACACGTGTATGTATTTAGGATTTTTGTTTTACGTTTAATTAAGTTTGACATATGTAAGTGTTTAGGGTTGCTGTCTTATGTGGCCATATAAATAGAAACGAAAAAAATTAAAAATTTAGGTATTTAATTGTCATTTTTGAAGTTCAAACTATAATTACAAAATTAAATAAATTTTGATTTTTTTAATTAACCTTAATTTTAAATGAGAATTTCTTTATTTTGTAGTGATAATCATTAAAAATTACCAACTACTGATAGTGTAATTGATATCATTATTGGTAACCATAAAACAAAACTTCTCTGTACAAAGGTAATGAAACTAAGAAATCATGGGTTCAGTTTCTTTTCCTGAAAGTAGATGTGAAAACTTCCCCTTCTAACGTTACCACATTGATAGTTTCAAGTTAATGAAACTAAGAAATCACCCTTGTTAGTTTCTAAACGTAGACTTTGGATAGTACCATATCCTACAATCATCTCTGCAAGCACCTTTGAACATACAAGAGTAAATTGATACAATAAAAACTACTGATAAAATGTTTAGGCACTTAGCCATGTAATTGCTTTGACGAGTACAATTATTGACATGATCTCAAACTTAGTTGTTCCTTCAAATGGTTAACCCTCAAGTTAAGACATCTTAGTTTTTCAGGCGCGTAAGCTTTGACGCTGCTCACGGATATAACCTCTAATCCGCACACTTTACTGAATCAATAATCAGGAGACGACGAAAACATTTAACAAATAAAAAGGTCGTTCAAGTTCATTCAAAAGAATGGATAACAGATGCAACAATGCGAATTATATATACCATTCCTAATTTGTACAGGCACCAAGTTCGATCAAATCTAGTGTCTTCTTGCAACAGTTTCAGGACTATAGGAGGATGGTCTAGCAGAGAAGGGTTTTCTTTCAAACTCCACGGATGTAACGGAAAGCAGATAATTTGACAAGCCAAATAGCACTCACTCGGTGTTTTTCCTTTGTCTCAAGAAGAGCAGCAACCATTCTTCTGTGCAACAGGCTGTCCCTTGATTTGCACCGTTGGAGGTGTCGCGTTGTTAGCTGGTTGACTCGCCATTCTGCACGAATTGAAAACTTTTGATATATCGCATATAAAAAGTGATAGTGTGCAGTGCCAATTTTAATGTTACAAACCAACTTTCGTATGATGTATTTCGTATTTTGGAGGGCTTGAAGGGATTTAATCACAGGGGCCCTAGTTACGTGTGTTCCAATGTATCAATGAAGTTCATTTTCGTCAGACCAAGATATGCAAAACTCATCATTACGTTCTACTTTCCCCAGTTGTATATACAAATTTCTTGATTCTTAATACCGGTCAAAATACTTGAGTGAATAAAAGAGTGAAATCATAGGATAAATCACTACTTTCTAAGCTTTCCAAACTGAAGACCTTACTCTGTCAACATAAACACAGAATCATACCTATCCTTGATTGCAGAGGCCATAGCCATGAAAGCTTGCTCTACATTTGTTGCATCTTTGGCACTAGTTTCCAAGAAAGGAATGCCAATTTCATCCGCAAATGCCTAAACAAGAACACAAAACAATAAGGTTAGGAAACATTTCAATCAATGTGACACTCGCAACAGTTAGTTATGTATACAGTAATACCTTTCCTGCTTCATATGATACAACTTTATTTGCAGTGAGATCAGACTTGTTACCGACCAAAAGTTTGTTCACGTTTTCACTAGCATAACGATCAATTTCACTCAGCCATTGCTTGACATTATTGAAACTTTCTTGGTCTGTCACATCATAAACAATCTACCACCAAAAGAGATGTTATGAAGACAGTCGATACAGTGTAAAAATATGATGAGAAACCAAAATTAAATGAGATTACGTACTATGATACCATGTGCTCCACGATAGTAGCTGCTGGTGATTGTCCTAAACCGCTCTTGCCCAGCAGTGTCCCACTGCAAAGAAACCAAATGGAAGCTAAGAACTGATTCATGATGATTGAGATAAAGACATCGTAGCAACCAAAATGCAAATTCACCAAAAGCAGATATAAAATCCATACAATTTGAAGTTTAATGGTCTTTCCATCTTGCTCCACAGTACGTATTTTCTACCAGGAAGAGAAAATAAAGAAATAAGAAATAACACAATAGACAAATCGAAACCAATGCTGGGAAAGAAATAAGAAAGCAGAATTTCTAGAAAGAGAACCACAAATGGCTACTTACAAAGTCAACACCTATGGTGCTTATGTAACTCTCTATATATGAGTCATCCTGCATTGAAAACATTATTCAGTCCATCAAAGTGTACAACAATTAGCTTGACATATCATCAGCACCCTGCACATGCAGACACATCTAAAAATTTGCATGTATCTAATTGCTTCTTGGAAGCTATCATTTGATCTCCTTGTGATGTACTATAAACAGTCCTACAAACCTACCAGCAAACTTTTCTCGAATGAATACCCAGTTCTAGAAAACAGTTTCATATTTCGGGCACAAGATTAACCTACTACCATAATCTTTTCAATAAAAAATCAAGGGATTTAGTCCTTCAAGCTTCAATTTTAGCATAATTTTTTATTGTGACAAAGTAAAAAAGTACATATATTATATTCACATACAATTCAAACTTAATAGATCGCATCTTCAGTTACATGCTTAGTAACCAAACTGTCATCTTTCTAATCCACCAATAATCATGAACAACATAGTTAAACCAACAGCACCAACTTTCTGCAGTCATGAAGGCCCCTGCTTGTGGTACATCAATAAGATTTTCCCGAAACTTTCAAGAAAATATCGAATTTATCATACAAATAGAGTTCCATACTAATAAAATTTTTTTAATCTGGGAATTATTAACATGTACCAAAATCCTGTAAAATTGAATTACATTTCTGAACACAATCACCAGGTCAATTATTCAGTAAGGCCACCAATTCAGTGTACTCCTTTCACTCAATACAGAGAATCATCCTCATGGATACTGATGAAGCCAACTACTGAAAAGGATTCCTAAGGATCTTGCACTCTTAATCAACATTTTAACATGGAGAATAACTCAATCTCCCAACCAAACAAAAAAATGACCAGCTTAATGAACAGAAAGGCAGCCTGGATACTGCACAAGCTTATGTATAAAAAAAAACTAGAATAATATTTTGATCACTCAGGTTAAGTAGAAACAGAAGCAAGTGACAAGAAATTTATTAACCACAGATACATATTTCATAATGAATTTATGCTAGGATCATACAGCAAATCTGAGGAGAAGACAGGACTTGCCAACGCCCGAGTCTCCAATAAGAAGAAGCTTGAACAGATAGTCGCTGCAAAACATGTCAAGGAAAAGCGTGCATATTAGGTTCCCAAAGTTGAAATACGAAATACAACCAAACCAAAAACATGCACCCAAGAGAAAATGAAAACAATAAGCAATCCATCCAATAACATTATTTTCCTCTAATAGTCGATTATTTTCTTAGATCATAACTCTAAACCTTTCTATTACAAAATTGTGAAAAACCCAGAGATCAAATTGATAGTTCGAGAAACTAGCGATTAGGAGTAAATACGTGTCACTAGCTGACGACAGCACAAAAAACTTGGGCTTTCCACGATACAAAAACATTACTAGGCATAAACATGATTAGGAACAGCAGAATCAAATTGGATCTAAACTCAATCAAATGGATCTAAGAAAACTCAACGGGGCATCCAATCGATTATCAGGACTAGATTTATCGCCAGATAAAGTCAAAGACTCTTAACTCATCAATCGAAACCCTAATAAACCGTATATGCATCAAAAGGATATACATCCATAGAGAATTAGAGCTACGAAGAAATTATGATTGAATTGGAACTTACTATTCAGTAGTCATGGTAGCGATACGTGTCGGCACCGGAGTGGAGTATATCTCCGGTGAAATTATCACCAGCAAAAGCTTCCAAATCAAGAACTCTCCGCGAGGGAATAACTGACAAGGGGAGACGCAACACGCAACGAAGTGAACGACGTAAAGAAAGGAAAAGCAAACAAAAGCAAGTATGAACATATATATAACTTAATGGTAAAGGACGGAATGCTTGTTTGTCTTGTTTGAGAATATTAGAGGGGTTGACAAAAGTGCCCTTTGAATCAAGCTCGAACCTTTGAATTAAGTTTCGGGTTGAGTTGAATTTGGATTATTCTGTTATTCTAAAGCATGAATTTTTCAAGTAAAATGCTTTTAATTTTTAAAATTTTAAAAATACATATTTAATTAAATCGGATTTGATTGGGGTCACCTAAATCCGATCATATTTACGAATGTCAATTTTAACCTGGCTCAATTTTAACCCGAATTGATCAAGCCATAGGCTAAAAGTGATGTCTCGATTGAGCCACAGACCGAGATTGGACCGAGTTCAATAGTTATTTTAAAAACAACGTTGTTTTTGATATTTTAAAAAAAATTATAAGATTAGCTATATTAGCCTGCCCGCCTGTGACCTGGCACCTATCCCAATTCGTTGGGCGACGGGTCAGACCACGGGTTGACATTCCTATTCATATTCAGGTTCAGGCTTAAAATTTGGGGTTTAATTAGACTTCAGGCACAGCAGGCTTGAATATAAATTTTCAACTTGGACTCAGACTTAAGTGCTCGAACCCAATCCGTTGAGAAGTTTATCGGCCTACCATGAAAGACCCAGTTAATGAGCTCCTCCAGTTGGAAATATGATCCGACAATGAACTTTCGTTAAATCTTGTTCCTTAACTATCCCAGGAAAGCCCACAAAAATGGCCCCGACCGTGTAGAAGCACCTTCCCTCTTCACTTCTACCTCCCGGTTTTGTGTTCACTGCAACAATGGCTTCAAGATCATCTGAGTTTCTACATGTTTATGGTAAAAATGCGGAATTAGCTAGATACATGCAAACCGTAGCTTAGACTGCTTTTTCTCAGAAATTCTTTGTTCATAGATGATCGAATCGTAACGGGTTCTTTCTTCGTTTTTTTTAAGGCTACGATTTGATACTAGGAGCAATAGCTGCTTTTTATGTGTTCAATGTGCCCTACACCAAGGTTGAAGAAAGCTTCAATGTTCAGGTGCTCCTGTAATTTTACTTGGCTTGTGGATTTTGTGTATATGAGAATTTAGAAACTCACTCCTTCAATTCTCTGACTTTAAATGAGTCTTAAAGATTGAACTTTTCAAATTTCAAGAAGCAGAGAGTGGTCTGCTTTTGATTAACTTGTGGAGTTACTTGAACTGACGATACCAGAATGTACTAAGAAATTTACTTTCTTTTTTGGTGTTTTCTGTCCTCTAAATAACTTGTGTGATGACTTGTTAATCTTGTGTTTTGACGACTTGTTAATCTTGTGTTTATTTAGGCAATGCATGATATTCTTTACCATCGACACCACTTGGAAAATGTAAGTTGCATATCTTTATATCTTCTTTCTTTCCTAGTGGAAATATGTACCTCTGGACTGAGCTTTGTCCTTTCTTTTTTCATTTACATCTGGATTTCATCCCTTTTAGTATGACCATCTGGAGTTTCCTGGAGTTGTTCCTCGCACTTTCATTGGTAAATGTCAATCCCTTGTACACTAAATGCAATCTTGTTAGGTTCATTCTGAATTTGGGTTTTTGATTGAATCTTTGTTCCACTGGAATTGGCTTGTGAGTGCTGATATCTTCGTTTTCCATGTAGGAGCTTTTCTGGTATCAATGGTAGCATCTCCAATTGTATTAACTATGAGACTGCTGCAATTTCCAGGAGTGTATGGACTCATTGTTGGTTAGTTATTTGCAGACCTTACTCTCAGTTGGAATCTAAAGTCTTTTTTTTAAAGTTTGCTTCTTTGTTATATTTTCTTTCCTCACAAGTTGCATGTACATCATGCCTTATAGTGTATTATTCTTGCCACTTTTGAATGTATTATCAATTATTTTTGGTTTTGCTGCTAGTTCGTCTAGTGTTGGGTTGCATCATACTGTCTACACTACGGTTCTTCCGTCTCCAGGTATATGATTTTTCTGTAGTAATTTTATTGTTCAGTTAGGTCAGGCTTCCAGTTTTCACTTCATCAAACAATACGTTCTTGTGGCCATCCATTGGTGGTCAATATCATGCAATCCATAATTATGATGTTAAACAAAAAATATTCCTTTCTTTTTGAACAGGTCAGGAGTAAATTTGGTCGACAAGTGGAAGCTTTCCTTGTACTATTAACTGCTGTACAGTTTCACTTGCTGTTCTATTGCACACGTCCTCTTCCAAACATATTAGCTCTTGGTTTAGGTGACTACTTTTTCTGTTAACTTTGACTCGTGTGTTGTGGTTTATTACCACTCCTATCTCATTGGTTATGAGCTTAGCACCATCCTTTGATCGTAGAGATTTACCAATGAATTGTTGATAGTCACTACTCTTTTCCCTTTTCTCTTCATCATGTAGTGTTAATTGTGTTTAGGTAGTCATAGTTGATTGTTTTGTTGCTTATGCAGTTAACTTGGCATATGGATATTGGTTGAAGGGAAAGTTTTATTCAACATTAAATTGTCTGGTACGTGCTGCTTATATTTCCGAAATTCAATCATGTGCATCCTGTGTTCAATTATCAGGCTGACAAGCCCTTATGTATCAGTTGTATTGTTGTAATGATTCCCTTTGCGATCATATTGTTAACAGATACATACCCTTATTTTAACTCAATTTCTATGAAGTGGTTTGTTCGTACCTTCTCAAAATCTTCTCATTCCCTTGTTTGGGTGATCAGATTATTTCCGCGGTCATCTTTAGATGTGATATGCTGTTGCTTCTTTGCCCAATTGCCCTGGAGCTTTTACTGGTATGTTCATGCTTTCTGCTGGCCTTCTTTGGGAACCTACGTTTTATAAAAGAATTATGTTTCTCTTTTGTAAATCTTCTCACCATTTTTTATCTTCATCTGGTATATTATCATCCACATAATAGGTGCACTTTTGTTTACTTGCTTGGATACTTATCTAAGTAACATCTTGTTTAAGTACAGACAGGGTGCATTAGTCAACTTCAAACGTTTATTTTAGTATTCGATGACGTAATCTTTTAGTTGAGACACATAAGCATTTGTGCCAATTATAAAAATTTCAGCCGCTTGATTTCAGACCAGATCTATTTCAATATGGGATGCTATTAAATACTGCATGGGAGTTGCACTGCTGTCTGTAGGTTCGTTTCTTGTTTTATATGCAATGTGTAAATTCGTTTGAATATAAGCACGTTAATTTTTTCGTTATCTTCAATTTCTGAATCACTTGGCTTCTGTCTGTCACCTCTACATGAAATCCTTATCAGTGCAGGTCTTACCTTAGTGGTTGATTCACTAATGTGGAAGAGATTAGTTTGGCCTGAATTTGAAGTTTTGTGGTTCAACTCTGTACTAAATCGGAGTTCTGAGTGGGGTGTATCCTTCTGTCAAGTGCGTTGTTTCATGTCTTGTGAAATTGAATATGAACGGCATTTTCTGATTGAGTGATCATCCACTGAATCCCAAGGTTCTGAAAGTGTGATCTTTACCCAAATTTATGTATATGTATAGTGTCTTTTCAAGTAAGATGTGAGCTACTGTTCCTCAACCTTTTTTCTTAGACGCATCCCTACCACTGGTACTTCACTTCTGCTCTCCCTCGTGCATTGCTTGCTGCATATCCTCTTTTTTTGGTGAGTCTTGGTAGTAATGTTTCCACAATGTGATTAATTCATTGGTTTTATCCTTTTCACGTACTGCTTTAAAAATACAAATTTGATTCCTTCTTGATCATACATCATACCTGTTGAATACTGTCTAATGATGTCCTTAACTGTTTGCTGATGACTGGCGTTGCTTGTGGCTACTTCATTTTCCCCAGAGACTAAACTATTTGCACTTATTTGGGTACCAAGATTTGGAATTCAAACTTCTTTTTCTCATGAGTGTTTGTTGTTATAAGTCTTGCTTGTTACATTTCCTATTTACTGATTTCTGGCATCTGTTCAAGTCCGAAAGCAGTAAGGCAATGTCCGTATGTGGACCAGTTATGTCTTCACTTAGCAGCTTTGTGTTACTTTCTCTGTTTTTTTTTTAATTTCAATAAGATTTTTCTTCTTTCAGCTTGGGATCTTACTTGATCGGAGGGTCCTGTACTTTGTACTTCCAGTTCTTTCCTTCATCGTGCTTTATTCAAAGCTACCACACAAGGTATATACACATGTTGTCTGACTTTTTTTTAATATATTCAAAAGATAAATGTATATCTCTTGGTGATGCAGGAACTTCGATTTATTATCAGTTCAGTTCCGATATTCAACTTATCTGCGGCAGTTGCAGCTAGCAGAATGTATTGCATACGTTTGTTTTCATCTTTTGCCAAAATGATAATATTCAACAGTGATCAGGAATAACTCAACCTTTTCTCCGAACTTAATAGCTAACTAATTTCCCATTTCTTCTTAACAACCTCTGCAGCTACAACAATAGGAATAAAATTTCATGGAAGTTGCTGAATCTCATCAGTTTGGGATTGCTTGTGATCAGGTTAAATTTTTATTTATATTGTTTGTTGAGATGATTATGTGCGAAACTCCTTTGTATACTCATTCTAGATTGTGCAGCCTAGGGTGCACTACAGTGACTTTCATGGCATCATATGGAAATTATCCGAGCGGTCATGCTTTAAAAGAGTTGCATCGTATTGGTGAGTCTGCTCCCCTATTTCATGCACATACGCAATTCCACATCTCCTGCATGCCTGCACCATTTATCTGCTGATGGGCTGCCTGAACCTTGGAACCCCAAGATTGGTTCCTTTTGTTACTTTGTATCCTTTTTATTTGAATTTTATCTTACAGGATTTCTTTCTTACACGCACCTACTTACGAATATGCTTACCTTTGGGAAAAAGAGAACTAAGTTTTGAATTTTCTTTGAAGGTCGTCTTAATAATAATGAGGAATGGTGGGTTCATATCGACACATTTTCAGCAATGAATGGAATTTCCCGGTTTTGTGAAGATGGTTCTCCGTGGAGGTACACTTCTTTTTCTTCTTCTTCTTCCTCGCCCTTGTCCTCCTCCTCAAGTGATTGTTTCATGTTATGCAGGTATTCCAAAGAAGAGGCCATCTCTCTTGAAGAATTTTCTCTCAGAAATTTTACTTACCTTGTGAAGTGAGTATTTCCTTATCCTATTTGCATTCCCCTTGAGATCAACCCGGAGGATATAGGACTAAAAAGTTTGTAGATCAGTCTGTTGACTTCATTCTTTCTTTCCGTATCTCTATTAGCGAGCACTCCAGTGTCGATGGATACGAATGCTTATGCTCGGTAAGTGGCTTCACAAGGATTCGGCTTCGACATAAAATTCCACCCCTTGTGCTGGTAAAGATCAAAAACTCTATTTCTGCAGTAGCATCCTCTGGCTTATATTGTATGTGACAATTGATGATATCATCTTGCAGGTTAAAGAGCCAAAGGTATTCATTCATGGAAGTAAAAAGGTGAAGGAAATCATGCAAAAGAATTGGCCACGGTGCTCTTAAATTCTTCTGAGGAAGCTCCCATTTCAATGAGATAGGAGTTTGTTTGGCTGAGAATACTAGGATACACAGAACAAGCATATCCTTGTCCACCAAGCCATGTTAGAGAACTGTAGAATGAGCCATTGTTGATTTGATTATAGTTAATGAAATGCCTCAACTCTTGTTTATTGCTTATTTTATATTGTATTTATCAAGTATTTATTTGTTATTATTATTATTGTCTTTTTTTTTTTCTTGTGGGTTATTCGGAAGCACCTTTTCTGCTAGCTGAGAATAAGGCTACAATAGTCTACAAATTACGCCAAGAGGGTACTTTGCACTAGTTAAGTCCTGTACAATAGACTCAATCGAGAGAGTGTAGATAGGAGATTCGAACATAGAACCTTTTGGTTCCATGTCTTCCCACTCTATCAACTCGACACCCCTACAGGCTACATGTATTATATGTCTAAATGTACAAAATAATTTATAAATTATTTACTTGACAAGTCAAAAACTTCTCATTTTTTGAATAATAACTCACATTCAAACTCAATTTTTGGAAATGAAAAATTAACATGACCTCAATCTTATTTAACTTAAAATTAATGGATTAAATAAATTGAATTTGGGTTTAATTGTTTGATTTTAAAAATAATTATAATTGTAGTTTCAATTGGGGGAGTCGTTGCGTTAATTTTTTAAATAATTTTTAAATTAAAAATGTAAAATATTTTTTTAATTAAGTTCTGGCCTGAACTGCCTAGATTTAAACGAGCCCTAATTATTTTAAGTAAAATGATTAATTCTAGACCTGTTCAGTCCAAACTTAGGCTTAATTGACAACAATTAAATCTGAACTTATGGACTGGATCATTGTCATCCCTAATTTTTAATGGGTTTATTTTTTAAAAAATTTTGGTTTGAAGTTTATTCAAATTTGTAAATTTTAAAGATTGATTAAATTAGAAGTTTAATATATTTTTAACTATTAAATAAAAAGATATAGTTTTCTTTATATCAATTTAAATATATTTAAATTATTTGAGTTAATTAAATTGATATTTTAAATTGAATTTTTTTTAAAATTCAATAAATTTGATTTTAAAATATTAATTTAAGATGGAGCTAAAATTGCCTTTTAGATTTATATTTTGTTTGGGACCTGAAAATAGAAAATAGAAAATATAAATATTATATAAAATATTATAAATATAGTATAAAAGAAATAAAACTATCTGAGGAGGGACTTATTGGTAATTACGAGTGGCTTTATCTTCAAAAAATCCTCAATGAACTCAAAGCCAAAACCTCTGCTCCTCCTCCCGTGCTCTGTACTCCAGTCTTCAGAGGGTATAAACCCTAAAACAGAAAATGCTTCTGCAGCCTTCACTCCACCACCAAAAGGTGTCTCTTTCGTCATCATTCTCGTACTCTGGACCCCTCCGTTGCGATAATCCCCGATGTGCCCTTCCCCGGAGCTTAAATTATCGAAGACTCCCTGTTATTTGTTCAATATCTCAATTCAACAGCTATGGCACTGTGGATTATGAGAGGAAACCCATAATCAAATGGAACGCTATCTATAAGAGGATTTCTTTGATGGAGAACCCTGAGTTGGGTTCTGGGAGTGTGTTGGATCAGTGGGAGCTTGAAGGCAAGAAGCTCACAAAATGGGAGCTTTGTCGTGTTATTAAGGAGTTGAGAAAGTTCAAACGTTACAAGCAAGCTCTTGAGGTATAATTAGGGGAAAAAAAAACTTTATTTGGCTTCTTTGCGATCGGTTGTCTGATAGCTCTCTTTCGCCCTTTTTGTAGCACTAATTGGTCGTTGTACTGATGTGATTTTTGGTTCAATTTGGAAACGTTCGAGTTCTTGAATTCTGGGTTTGCTTTTTAGAGACTTTGAATATTACCAAATCAGAGTAATCTTCTCTTAGATTGTGCTCTTGACCAGGGCTTTGGTTCTTATTTTGCTTGTGTTCGTATTCATGGGTGTCTGATATATTGTAGAAACATCGTACTTTATTAACCATTATATTGAAAATATTGAATTCTGTTTTGGGTGGAGTAGTTTCCAGGAAAGAATTTCAATTTTGTTTGTTTTTGGTACCTCTTGATCCAAAAGTTTTCTATTTCAGTCTCTTGGTATGTTGCTAATGGTCTTATCACTTATGCTGCTTTTTATTCTTCCGGCTTATTCTTCACTTCAAAACTTACCATCAGATTTCATACAGATTTATGACTGGATGAGCAACAAAAGAGAGAGATTTAGATTGTCTCCCAGTGATGCCGCAATTCAACTAGACCTTATTGCCAAAGTGCGTGGAGTTTCTGCTGCGGAAAGTTTCTTCATGACACTTTCTAATGTCTCAAAGGACAGGAGGATATATGGAGCTTTACTAAATGCATACGTACGAGATAAAATGAGAGAGAAGTCTGAATCTCTGATTGAGAAAATGAGAAATAAAGGTTACACCACGCATGCACTTCCGTTCAATGTCATGATGACTCTTTATATGAATCTGAAGGAATATGATAATGTAGACAAGATGGTTTCAGAAATGATGCAGAGGAGTATAAAGCTTGATATCTATTCTTACAACATCTGGTTGTCATCTTGTGGATCCCAAGGATCCATAGAAAAGATGGAGGAGGTATTTGAGAAAATGAGGCAGGATAGAAATATCAATCCCAATTGGACTACATTTAGCACCATGGCTACAATGTACATTAGGATGGGACAGACGGAAAAAGCTGAAGATTGCTTGAGAAAGGTCGAGAGCAGGATCTCAGGTCGGTTTCGGATACCTTATCATTATCTACTAAGTCTGTACGGTAATATTGGTAACATAGAAGAGGTTCATCGAGTGTGGAACAATTACAAATCGATTTTTCCCAGCATTCCAAATTTGGGATACCATGCTATTATCTCATCTCTTCTACGTTCTGGGGACAGTGAAGGGGCGGAGAAGCTTTTTGAGGAGTGGCTGTCAGTTAAGACTCACTATGATCCTAGAATATCAAATCTTCTGATGACAAACTATGTTAAAGAGGGTAGGTTTGATAAAGCTGAGAGTATGTTTCAGAATATGAGTGAATGGGGAGGAAAACCAAACTCAAATACATGGGAGATTCTCGCTGATCGTCATATTTCCGAGAGGAATGTTTCAGAAGCTTTGTCTTGCTGGAAGGAAGCTTTTGCGGCTGATGGATCAAAGAGCTGGAAGCCAAAGCCTGCGAGTGTTCTTAACTTCTACAAGCTGTGTCAGGAAGAAGATGAGTTGAGCAGTAAGGAGGCTTTGGAAAACTTGTTGACACAACCAAGGTATCTAGAGGATAAAGTTTATGCATCGCTTATTGGCTTGCCCAGTGATAAATTCTCAACTCTCAGAGATTTTACTGATGATGAAAATGGCAATGAGAGTGAGGAAAATGAAGAATCAGATATGCATCTTCAGCTTGAGAGCAGTATGTAATGTAGATTCCTTATGTACGTGCTTGTTAAGAAATTGGGTGCTGAGAATATTTACCTAAGCAGGCTAAGCTCCACTTTTTGAAGGTGAATTTCTAGCCCTTTTAGCAGGAACTTTGAAATTAGAGTTTCTCTGCTGCTACTCTAAAATGCCTTCAGTTGATAGACAAGAAGCTTTATATTGGCATAGCCTCGAATCAGTGATGCCGGTAGTCCATCCCCTGTTCTCCTATTATACTAGACTCTGAAACGAATTACCATTGTGGTTTGATCTGGATCAGGCTCGGGCTAAAATTCAGTTTGGGCTGATTTTGGACCAGGTCGGACTTTCGAGTCTAAGTCCTGATTAAATTGAACTTTGTTCGTTGACTTTGAGTCGGATTCACGATCGACCCTTCTCTTATAATATCTCTTCCTTATCTTCTCTCCCATTCCCCTATTTACAAATTTAACCATAAAATATGCTCAACTTGGGACTACAAATTTTTTTCATACCCAGCGTACAAGGTTCTTTGCATTGCCGGTGAATTGGAACTTATAACCTTATGATCACAAAAGAGTAGCAACTGATAAGAGTAACTTTATCAGTTGCTGGAAAGTTTTACTGATTGAGACTACTTATAAATGTTTGAGTAAAATCAATCTTAAATTGTAATGTTTTAAAAGCTGAACTGGTTCGATTAATTTAATAATAGTTAACTTTTTTGTTTAATTTTTAATTTTTTGATTTGATTTTGTTTAATGATTTTTGTTGATAAAAAATAATAAGTTTATTAATTAATCGGTCAATTTTTATAAATCAAAATAAACCAATTAATTTTTTAAATGTAAAGATAATCTTCTTCAATTATTTTTAAAATTTTAAATTTTATTGAATTTTTAACCAGTTTTGTAACGATTTAAAATTTGCTAAATCTTTTAAACCTTAAACTTTTGTCTTATTAATTTAATTTCTGGTCCGATTTTGAAAATATGGCCAAATTGAATGATATAGCACTTTAATTTTGTACCATAAATTTATACCTAACCCTTAAGGTCATTTTAAATATTGAATATAGAAATAGGCCCATTACTTGACATTGCAGATGACTAGCATTTAATATATATTTAATGTATTTCATTTTGTAATAATTTGGAAATTCTTTTTTTTTTTTGGATGTGGAGTGATTACTACTGCTGTAGGGGTTGACGATGAGTCACGTGAGGCTCTCAAATCATCTGTGCCCGTAACCTTTAATCCTGTTCCAATCTTGTTTCGGATCATCCTATCCGCATCTTATTTTGTGGTCTTATATATTTGTGCCGATGGGATGGTCTGGAACATAATTAGCATAAGGTTATAGACACAGAAGATTTGATCCCCACATGAAAGGTGCATAGTGCACAAAGTTAAGCATTACAGGATTTTGACACCTATATTTAGAAATTAAATATAAATTAACGAGTTAAGTTTGATTAATTTTAAATTTAAATTTTAAGCTTTACATGATTTTGATACCTATACTTAGAATTAGCAAGGTTGATTTTTATTTAAAAAATTAATTAATTTTAAACTTAAAAATTGAGTTTAAATTTTGAAAGATTATGAATATATTTAATAAATTAATATCATATAATTAAAAAAAATTAGTAGATGTCAATTTATTAATAATTTGTTTCCCTCTTTTGGCTCTACCTATTTTTTAATTTTTTATTTTTATTATATACACATGTGTGTTTATTTATTTATATTATTTATATTATATTTTTTATATATAAATTATTTAAAAATAATATCTCTATTAATTGAGGATAGAGCTTCGCAAACTCTTATTTTCAAAATTTGTCCTTGTCATTAGGTTGCATTCTCTACCTAAAACACTTAAAACGTGGTTCCCGGTTCCAGCTTGGCATTTGGCTTCTCATAGCTGTATTCTCTACGTTCTATCACTTCTATAATCTTATATTGGATTTTGCTTATTCAATGACCTCCACCCACTTTTAAGCTTAAGTCTTATGCAAAATTAAGTGTCCATCAGTCCATGTTTGAGTTGTCAATTTGCAAAATAATTTAACATAAAATATATTTTAATAAAATATAAAAATATTTTATATTATAAAATATGAATTTATAAATTATATTTCATAATATAAAATATTTTATATTTTATTAAAATATATTTTATGTTAAATTATTTTGCAATACTTTATAAATTATTACCCAATAATAACTTTCTTATACCAAAAGAAATTGGTCTGAAAAATGATAACAACAATATTTACTAAAAGTTCTGCTGAGACTTAAGATTTAAAAAAATTCAGAAGTACGTAACCTTACTCTTAATTAATAGAGAGACTGGTTTTAACAAACTTACGTAAAAATATGTCAAAAATCTTACATTAGACAAATATAAGTGCATTCAGTCATTTATAATAGTGTGCAAATATATGAGTGCATTTAGTAATTTATAATAGTGTGCAAATCTTCCCTCTTAAGTTAGCTTTTGGAGTGAGTTAGGCCTTTCAACATGGTATTGGAGACGGTTTGTCTCGATGGTTTTCGGAGATATCCAGTTCTGTCCCTTTGCTCAATATGCCCAATAGATGTCCAGCCCTACTTTGGGCCGAGGAGGGTATGTTAAGAATCTCACATCGGACAAGTATGAGTGCATTCAGTCATTTATAATAATGTACAAATCTTCCCTCTCAAGCTAATTTTTTGAGGTAATTTAAGCCTTTCAACAAAAAAATAAAAAAAAGATTACAAAAATTGAGAATTTTTTATAGGAAAATAATCAAAATTACAATAAAATATAAATAAATAATATATACAATATACAATATAAAAATAATAATAAGACAAGCAAGTTGTTGCTAAGGCAAGCAAGTTTGGTTGTCCCGTTATTCATGCTCGTCTTTTGGCGGCTAAGTGGTTACATTTCATGGGCACGCCGTGCCGGTTAGTAAACCCAATTCATGAGTTGGCTTTAACTTTTTGTAACAACAAATGAGCTTTCAGGTGATTTTCATGAGAGCTGGAAAATGTCGGTGGGTTGGTCTGGTCCTGGCTGGAGTTCCGCATGTTTTTGCCACCACTTTGCCAGCTTCTTAACTTGAAACACAGTGCAAGAAATAAGAGTGATCACAAGTAAGCTTCAAGAGATAAATGTATGTATTTAAAAGTGTTTAATCTTTTAAATTTTTTAATTTAATACCTAAATTTTTAAATTTTTTAATTGAGTAACCATTCTTTTAAAATTTTAATAATTCAACTTAAAAGATTATTCTTAATTATGTGACATATCTATTAAATATTACGTAAATGTCCGTGTATAAAAACTAACATATCAAATTGAATTAGACACCTAATTGAAATTTTTAAAAATTTAGACACTCAAATAAAAAGAACTCAAAAAATTAAGTATTTTAATTTTAAATTTCATTACCTCTTTATTTAGTACAAACTTGAAAAGTTTATACCAATCAGTTTTGATTAAGGCTATGTTTGGTTGGACATAAGATTTCTAATAGAATTGAATGATTTATAATAGAATAGAATATAAATAAATATAATATTAGAAAATTATTGTTTGGAAGGGATGAAATGATTCATAATGTAATACCGTAAAATGTTGTTTGGCAGAAAGATTTATAATGTAATATAGTGTAAAGTTGTTTATCATTTTACATTTCATCCTAAACCTTCCAAATATGAGGTTTTTCATTTTCACTGCTTATAATTGAATAAGCTGCAATATGAAATTTTCCTATTCCATCTCATTCAATTAGATTTCATTATAAACTCTCTTCTCATAACGATGGAATAATATTATATTTCATTTCATTTCATTAATAAACCCTCAACCAAATATAAATCTCTACTTGTAATTAACGATTAATTTGATAAACATCTGAATTAATGTTATAAGAAGAAGGGTTAATTACAAAAAAAAGGTCTCAAATTTTACTAAAATTTGAAATATTAGCTCAACTTTAAAAAATTAGTGCTAAAATGCTTTAATTTTAATTTTTAACAAAAATAATATAACATTAAATTTTTCATTAATGTTAATAATAAGAGGTATTGTGTCAAAGTAGTATTTTTATTACGTGGTTATCATGTTTACACGATACTATTTAATAAATTAAGAATGTTAACTATCTTTAAATAATTATAAAATAAAACATGTGGAATTATGTACAATTATTTTAGGATTTTTGATATTTTTAATTTATTAAATAATAAAATAATACATGACACGAATACAATATGTGACAATTATGTGATAAAATACTAATTTGACCTTATTCGTTACATTATTTACATTAACAAATTATTTAAAATTGGAAAAATTCTAAAATTAAAAATTGAAGTATTTCAATGTCACATTTTAAAATTAATGCTAATATTTCAAATTTGGGTAAAGATTGTTCTTATAATTAACCCAAAAAAAGAATTAATTCAAAGTGTCATACTCATTTTAAAATAGTAATTAACATTGCTAATATGGCTTGCCAACTACAAATCCAATTTCATAGGGAGTGGTCAAGTTGGTGGAGTGGGTGACATTGGATCAAAAAGTCTTGTGTTCGAATCCCCCTACTTACACTTTCTCAATTGAGCCTGTCATATAGGACTTACCTAGTATGGAATACTTTATTAGCGTAATTTACAGGCTATTACGTCAATCTGAAAATTTACGCAGTGCGTATTTAAAGAATAACGATTACGAGTTTCTCCATTTAAAAAAAAATATATCCCATCATTTAACAAGCTTAGATTTTCCATTATAGTCAAAATTTGGGATGATAGTATTAGTACAACGTTTTAAATTTGGAAATGTTAATAAAAAAATGTCATAAACACACAACATGACAAATCTCATTGATGTCACTCCCAATGCCATAGAGTAAAAAACACATTCAAGATACATCATGGGACCATTTTATTAACTTCCACAAAATTTCCACATGTAATCACATGATGGACAACAAAATTTTGGCAAATTTTGGTAACCATTAATGTCTTCTTTTTTTTTTGACTGGAAAAATCTGCAACTTTATTCTTTGAATGTGCATTTAATAAACTTTCGAATTGAAACAATAATCTGCAAATAATGCCAATTAGGTACTCAACATTATGCAAGTTCTGTACAACAGACTAAATTGAGAGAGTATAAGTAGGGAGATTCAAGCACATGACCTTTTAGCTCCATACCATTCACTTTGCTGACTCAACCACTCCCAAAAGAGTCGATTAATGTTAGTGTTAGTGTTAATGTTAATATTATAAATAATAAAATATTATTTTATAGAATAATATTTATTTAATAATATAACAGTAACAATCACTTGGTGAAAGTCTAACAGAAATGTAAGGTTTAGAAAAATCTTAAAATACACGACCTTATCTCTAACTGATACAGATTATTAATTATTAATAAAGTTATTAATAAATTTTTATGGAATAATAATTAAACTAAAAATAGCTCATAATAAAATCCCCAAATTTCCCTCTTCTCCTGATTGAGTTTTAAACTGAAAAACAATCATTAACCCAACTCCACCTTAGCAAGCTTTTAGTTTTGCTGTCAAAAGGGAAAGTAGAACCCCCACCACTCAGACAGGACATGCATGTCATGATCCCAAATTACTAAGCGAACCTATTCCTATATTAAAAACAGGGAAGCCATTGACGACCACGTTACAAGCTTCTTATATTCACTGTACAAGGACAAACCATTGTAAAACGCATAAGTTTCATCAATGGCGGAGCTTGAGAGCCCAGCTGTGATGCCAAAGCTCATAGCTTTCCTGTCTTCTCTGCTTCAGAGGGTGGCTGAGTCTAATGATATCAACCGTCGATTTCAGGCCCAGAAAATCTCCGTCTTCCATGGACTCACCAGACCCACCATATCGATCCAGAGTTACCTGGAGAGAATTTTCAAGTATGCGAACTGCAGTCCATCTTGTTTCGTTGTTGCCTACGTTTATCTCGATAGGTTTGCCCAGAGACAACCATCTCTGCCTATCAATTCGTTCAACGTTCATCGTTTGCTCGTGACCAGCGTCATGGTTGCTGCCAAATTCATGGATGACATGTAAGTTTCAAGACATCTTTCTGGTTTGTTGAGACTCTCTGAATCTGCAGTTTTGTCAGTGAAAAGCTTCGAACTTCCCAAATTGTTTCTGCATCTGATACACTGAACTGTATCATTCGTTAGGCCTTGATTAGATGCCCTCTGATCCAAATCATGATCTTGAATCCATCATCTTTCTGTTTATTCAAGAAACAAGATCATCAAGAATCTGAAACCGAGGAAATTGACATAACAGACACTGATGTTTTGCAATTTCAGGTATTATAACAATGCGTACTATGCAAAAGTTGGAGGAATCAGCACAACAGAGATGAACTACCTTGAAGTGGATTTCCTATTTGGAGTAGGATTCCATCTAAATGTCACACCCAACACATTCCAGACTTACTGTTCCCATTTGCAAAGAGAAATGATGTTCCAAACTTCTCTAAGTTCAGTCGAATCTTCCCTGAACTTGGGGAGATCACTAAAAGTCCACTTGTGTTTCAACGAGGATGAACCATCCCATCATCATCATCAACAACAACTTGCCGTTTAAGTTAAGCTCTAAGTGTAGTTAGTTTTAATAATTCATATGTCTTAGCGTTTCGTTTTGTTTTTTCTGTTCATTTTTGGGTTTTCTCATATCAGGTTTTCTGTCAGAACCATCTGTTTCTGCAGTGTACAGAATGTGGTTACAGTTTGGCAATCAAAGCATCTTGCTTTCTGTTTTCACTCTGACATGACAGAAACTCCGAGATAGCTTTGCTGTGTATTGGAAATAGTTATTAACTTATACCGTACCGGATATTTGTATCTGCGTAATATATTATAAAATTTTAATCTGTGTTGTGTCAGTAAAAAGATTAACATGCCACGATATTAAAAAATATCAAATAAATATTGTTAGTAAATATATAAAATTAATTAAGTTAACTTGACACAACAGTTTAAGCTATTGTACTGAAACAGTTGTTTAATATAGTATTAGAGCCTTTGACGACCAATTAATTGTGAGTTCAAATTCTACCACTTACTTATTATTTAACACAAGGTAGAATGAGTCCGTACAAGTTTCAAGCCGAAAGAACTTTCACTGAAAGGGATGTGTTAGTGAATATATAAAATCAATTAAGTTGACTTCACACAACAGCTTAAACAATTGTAATGAAATGGTCGCTTAACAAATATTGTAAATTACTGATGTTTGAAAAGTTAAATTGAAAATTAGCTTTTAATTTTTTATATTTAAATTAAGGTATTTTAATGAATTAAATTACAAATTTAAAAACTATTGAAAATGATACAAGAAAATGATGAAAATTGCAAAATTTCATAATTATTTTTTACTTTAAGAGGATGGTTATTTATATCATCATTGTCGTTAACATCCAGTTGAATCATGTACTAACACGAAAATCGGGAAGGTCTTATAGTACATAGTCTTGCCCTTATTTAAGTAGAAAAGTTGTTTCCGATAGACGCAAATACAAATATAACATAAAAATATTTAAATATATATAAAAATAAAAAGATGAAAAATAAATAAAAATTAAAAAATAATAGCTTAAAAAACTACAAATCTTTATTAGGAGATGCAAGTACAGAAGACAAAGTTGTAAGAAATTTGCAGGACAAATATACCTGATATGTTGCATTAGGTGCAAAGTTCTGCTCATCATTTCTTGAGTTGTGTGTGTCATCCTTACGTAGGGGCCATTTTTGGACTCAAAAATTTAGAGAATTGGCGGTTGAGGTGATGACGGAATCGATAAAAGGGTGGGAGAATCCCAGAGAGAGGAAACTTTATATCTTAAGTTAAAATTTTAAAATTGGGATAACAATTTTTAAAATGATCAATCTTTTAATTTTTTAATTTAGTGTATAAACTTTTAAAAATTTCAATCTAATGACTAACCTTTTTTACCATTAACAATTTAGTTTAAAGTCTTAATTTTGTTATTATTTTATTTATTTGATTAATATGATTTTTCTTTTATCTATGACACGTATTCGTCTATATAAAAATTAATTATCAACTAATTATCCACATAAACTTAAACACTCAATCTATAATCTCTTTTACACATTAGATCGAGTATTTTAGTTCATATAGATGATTATTTGACAATTAATTTTTCATTTACACATTTAACAAAAAATATTAAATATAACCGATGTGTTAAATTAAATTGCCAAATTTATAAAAAAATGATAAATTAATTTAAAAATTTATACACTAAATTTAAAAAAATTTACACATTTAAAATTATTTGAATTATAAAATTTTAAAATTTTAATGATAATTTTTCATATATATTACAAAATGGGGGATAAGTTTATTAGATTTGTAACCCTACATTAGTCTTTATTTATAACACATTTTCGTGAATTTTACGTAAATTTGTGAATAAAAATTAATAAAATAATATTAGAACAGGTACAAAGTATCTGTTACCCTTATCCACTCCTCACGAAGGGGTTCTGATCTGAAAACATTGGGAATGGGACTGAAAGTGAAAATGTGACAAATGGGGTTCTTACTTCTTAGGAATCGAAGAAAAAGAGGGATTGGGTTGGGAAATAGCAAGAGTTGATTTCAGGAATTGGTCACAGGTCACAGAACTGTGTTTTAGTTTTCCTCTGTTCTGTCTGACAGTTGTACTGATACCGTAGAAGAGACATATAACATGTGCAATCATGCCCAACTTGGCTGGACAGCACTGTGTGAAAGCTGAGGAGTGGCAAAATTAGGGGATTAGATTCTCCGGTCGATTAACTAATTTTTATATTATTACATTAAATTCCATCCACATATTTATTTAAAGTTTATATAAATATGTAGACAAAATTTAGTAGTACAAGATTAGAATACTCTAACAGAAATAAAATGCTCTAATCTCAAAATCAACTGATTCTGGTATGAAAATTAATGAGTCGAGTCAATCTATCTTAAATGGGGTTCGAATTTAGGTTTAGATATTCCATTTATATTAACCTATTTTAACCTTGTTTCGCTTTGATACGACATCATTTTATATTTAAATGCATATAAAATGATGTTATATTGGGGCATAAACAAGGTTGAAACAGGCTAATCAAAACAGATGATTTCATGTCTCGAATTCAACCTATAATTCAAGAAAACATATAAATTTAAACCTTTTTATATAATTTAAATCTCTAAATTTTTAATTAAAATACAATTTAAATCTTAACTTTTGAAGTTATATTTTTAAAATGTTCAAAATATATTATTAATAGATAAAAATTAATATATTTAAAACCGTATCAATTAAATGTCACATAAATAACATAATAATTTTATTATTTTTTAAAATTTTGTTAGTAGATTTTATTACTTGTAGATTAATATTAATAATAGATCGAACTGACCCAATTTTAAAGAAATTTTAATAATGAATTTCAATTTTTAAATATTTAAATTTAAATTCAAGTTCAAATTTAATTAAATCTTACTTCACTGGTTAATTTTGAATTGGTGTAAACTAAATCAATATAATTAATCATATGTAAATAAATTTAATTTAATCAAACTTAAAGATTCGAACCCAACTTCAAATTCAAATTCAAGTTCAAATTCAAATTTAATTAAATTGAACTTTTGTTTATTGACTCGATCAGAATCTTGCCAAAAGTTACTCTCGTATTATCATTACGGATGACAATTGGTTGAATCAGGCTAGGTTTGAGACCTAACTGAGTCTGACTCGGCTTAATCTGGTCTAACTTAATTTTTAAATTAAAAAATAAAAAATAATATCATTTTTCTTATAGTTGTCAAATGAGCCCGGTCTAAGATTCAACTCGAGGCCTGTCAATTCAGACATAACTTGTTGATATTAGACTGAGTTAGGGCTGGGCCATCTCTAATTATCATCGACTAGTAAGATAAATGGGCCAATGAGGCCAATACATGGGTTTTTCATAGCACCTTTAGGCCTAACCCATACATTTAATGTAAAAACATACCAATTTGGAACAAACTAAAATTTCAGTGTCCAAAACACTTGATATGTGTCATTTCCCAAACTAACGTGTGATTCAAATTTTGCTTTGCAAAACCCTAAAAATATGGAAAAAAGAAAAAGAGAAGTACAGGCCTCGAACCCATACCCAATCCGAACCCCAACCAACCACCCTAGGCGGTGGGGGTGGGGGGCTCTAACGTAGAGTCAGAGTCAGAGTCGTGGACCTGGTGCGCACGAAGCACCTATTGCGCATGTTAGAGAAACCCTCACCTAAGCGGTGGCCTCATTCTTCTAGATCTCAAAATCAGCCGCACACCCCTCCCACCCACCACCTCCCTACCAATCAAAAACCAAATCAATATGTCAACAAACCCCACTTTCCCCACTACCACCGTAACCACAACCACTTCTCTCCCTTATCCTCCACCCACTTCACGACCTTCCTCTCTCCTCCCCCACTCCGCTAACGTGCGCCTCCCCTCTTTTCTCCAACTCCCCAACCCTAACTTCAATATTTGCGCCAATCACCTGTCCCCGCCACCAGACTTTTTGCCTTTTTTTTGAAAAAACTCCTCTTCCTCCGCCGCTCTGATGTCCGCCGCCGGAACCGGTTCTCCCTCCCCTCAAGATCCTATCCCCCAGTCTAACTCCCTCCCGGTGCTCCCCGCTCCGCCGCAGCCGCCGCCTTCCAACCCCCGTCGCCTCCCCCCTCCGTGCTGGTCCCATGATGAGACCGTCGCGCTGATCGACGCCTACCGCGACAAATGGTACTCCCTCCGCCGCGGGAACCTCAAGGCGAACCACTGGCAGGAGGTCGCCGATTCTGTCGGCCAAAGATGCCCCGCCGCGTCTCCGGCGAAGACCGCCGTCCAGTGCCGGCACAAGATGGAGAAGCTTCGGAAGCGGTACAGGACCGAGATCCAGAGAGCGAGATCTATGCCGGTCTCGAGATTTACGTCTTCGTGGGTTCACTTTAAGCGCATGGATGCTATGGAGAAGGGTCCAGAAGCTGTGAAACCGGACTACAATACAGAGAGCGACGGCGATGATAATGAAGACGAAAACGACGACGAAGAGGAGAATCAGGGGTTTTACGTGGAGAATTACAAAAATGGCTCTACTACAACTCCCACTCCTACCAATAATATGAGAAGTATTCATAAGCTTTATAGAAATGGTATACCAAACACTGGTAGTAGTAGTAATTTGGGTGTGCCTAGTGTTGGTGCTGCTGCGTTTAGAATCAAAATTCCTACCGGTGTTAGTATTGCACAACCAGGTCCGAATTTTTATCCCAAAATTGAACAGACTAGTAATAATATGAGTTGGGGTAAGCTTAATTATGGAAGTGGTTCTGGATTGGGTGGGGGTGGTGGTGGTGGTGGTGGTGGAAGTAGTAGGGTTGCAAAAGGGAGTGAAGAGATTGGGAAGAAGAGGGAAAGAGAGCCCATTGAAGAGATGGTGAATGCGATCAAGTTGCTGGGAGATGGGTTTGTGAGAATGGAGCAAATGAAGATGGAGATGGCGAGAGAGATTGAAACTATGAGGATTGACATGGAAATGAAGCGTACCGGAATGATTCTGGAGTCGCAGCAGCGGATTATTGAGGCTTTCGCGAAGGCTTTTTCGGAGAAGAAGGGAAAAAAGAAGCCCAAGAACATGGGATCCCCAGATTCATAGTAATTAAGTTCAACTATGTATGTTTAGTCCAGTGTCATGCCTCTTGTTTTGTGATTATTTTGTTTGTGTCTTGTTGATTGAGATTCAGTAAGATGTGAAGCTTGGTTAGTAATTAGCATATGATGTTAGATCAATGTAACTTCTTTTATAAGAACTTTAGCAAGTTTGTAGATTTGCTGTAGAATTAACTCGGCACCTTTAATTTCAAGAGCTCAGGAATTTAGTTGCTTCCAGTCTCTTATAGCTACTGTATTTGTGCATTGAAAGGCAATGACATTGCCTATTGCTTTAGATGGCTATATCAGTATAGTAAACCAGTTTTGGTAATTAGTTTCTTGACATTGTAAATGCGCTTTATATTCTGACATTGTAGATAATTTGTGGAACTACCATTTAGAATCTATCTGGGATGCCTGTTTTCTGTTCTCATGCTAGAGTAGAGAACCAGAATTCGAGACAAGAAGCATAAATGTCTTCAGATTGCACGGTAAGGGGTTCCATGCTAACCATCAGCCTGCTTTCCCCTTTATTCGGTGTCCGGTGGCCTCGTGTGAGCCGAGATGAGATTGGGTTCAGGCAGGAAGAATCTATGGTGTACATTGGTTATACTGAAATGCTCATTGAAACTTGTTATAGCATGGTATTCATGTCATATCTTTGGCAATTTCGAGTTCAGAGATAGTTTCTCAATTGCTAAGATAGTTTCTCCTGGAAAGTCTTGAATTAGTTAGCAGTTAGTCAACCTGTTAGGACACGATTGGTAGAAACAATGATGATTGATGAGTAGTGTTTGATTTCTTCTTCTGTTGTATCTGTACCATTATCCTTTTGGAACTGAAGCATGATTTGATACATGATGTCTTGGTCGTTGGAAGTGGTTATGTTATTATTCAAACATGTGAATACTAAGAAAATGACCAGCTTAGACGAGAAACCAATTACGTGCCAAGTGTCCGGGACAGTCTTCTATGGTGTAATGATAAGCAGTTTTGGCTTTCAAAAGAAGGTAAAAATCTAATGGCTCATGGGTCATGACTCGCTTTGAAGAAGGTGGTTTAGAACAGATGGCAAAAAGGAGAGCAGATCTCATGTACCACTCATGATGTTTGAATCATGTTTTATTAACTGTTTGTTTGGTTCAACTTTGGGAGGATAAAAAAGTATCTTTTTTATCACAAAAGTTATTTTTAAGAAAAATAAGTATTCGATCGTAAAATTCAAAAATACTTTTTTAGAAACTAAGATATAACTTTTTAAAAAATTCAAATTTGGAGCTTTTTAAAGAAGTTTTACTGACAAAAATTTTACTGGTATAAGCTCATCTAAACAGGTATTAAATCTCATCTACATATATATGTAGATCTCACGTAAATGTATGGATGAGATTTAATGGAATAAGGTTAGAGCAGAGTAAGTGAATCAGAGGATTTGATGGGAGTAAAAAGAGTCTCGAGTTCAGATCGTATGAAGATTCGACCAAATTTGTCGAATGATTAATTAACAAAAAATTAAGTTAAGTTGATTTAGAAATCATGTTTAAAATTTTAAACTGTAAATAAGTATATAATTATTTATTTTAAAAATGTTATTTTAATTAACTTAAAACTCCCGGGTCCAGATCCAGACTTAGTCGGACTCATGAAAAGCTTGTGATCGTTTCACAATTTGTGACCTTACACCTTTTTAACCGCTTGAGAAATAAGAAAGGCTTGGCCTTCCTAGTTATACTTATCGGCTAAATCCAAAAGCTTGAGGAACAAAGTGGGATTTGAACCCGACGTGAATCGAACACGCAACCTTCTGATCTGGAGTCAGACGCGCTACCATTGCGCCACGGATCCTCTTAGAGATTAGTAAATTACAGATGCTTAAAATTACTTATTAACTTTTAGGATTTTTTTAGAAATCAAGTCAATAAAATAAGAAATTTTTATGTTTAAAAATTCAATCAGTAATAAACTCCAAATGAAAAAGAGCCCTAACTCGGCCCAAAATCAATCTCAAGCTTGATAATGCAAACGACATCGTTTCGTCTTTTCAAAAAGAAAAAAAATAAAATCCTAAACAGACCCAACTCGATTTATTGTCATCTATATATTAAATTATTATAAAATTAATTAAATATTAGATAAAATTGAAAATTTTAAAACACGATTAAAGAAAAGAATATAATTATTTATCAAAGAAATTAAAATTTTAATTTACAAAACTACTTTTAAATAAATTATATTATTTTAATTTATAAAATTAATTAATTTACAAAAATCAGTTAATAAATCAATCAATTTTTAACAAAATTTATTAAAATAAATCAATTAAAAAATTTAAAACCAAACTGAAAAGTTAACGGTTAAAAATTTTTACAATTAAACCAACTAAACCGGTTTAATTTTTTAATCTCTTGCACTATAAACTTCTTTTCCTGATTTCCAACCTTAAAAGTTTTAGTTAAAGTTAAATATGCTAGCTTTGTAGCTGCTTACAAAAAGTGTTCTTAACAATAGCAATTTGGAGAGGAAACTGAAATCTTATCCATGTCCCCGAAAAATATCAACAAACAATGAACATACATTTAGATTCTCAAGCTACGACCATTGATTTTTCAATGTAGAAGGAACCGAAGAAAATAGTTTATACACAAAGTAAAAACTTCATATCTAATTCTAATGCCTTGGAATAAGAGGCATTACAAGTGATTGTCTTGGAGATTATAACTCATGAGCCAGTGACATTCTTCATTCTTCCCAGACGCAGGGGAACAGGTTTTTCCAAGACACCAACATCAATATTACTCCATACCTCCCGTTTGGTTGGAAGCTGAGCGATTATCTCTGCAACTTCCATGTCTTCCGGTAGTAAGTAACCGAACACGCCATAAACCTTCTGCCACTCGTTGTGATTAGCTAAGCTTATAAAGAATTCTGGCCCAGATCCGACCCATGCTACCGAACCTCTTTTTATACCAGGGCAGAATTCTGTTGGAAGGTCTTTGAATGTTGTCCCAACTGATCCCAGTGTTCCTTGAATTAGTGCAAAAGGAGGGCCGTATGAATCCTGCACAGTTCAAACAAGCAATAGGGAGTAGTTTAGTATTGGAAGGTATATTAAGCAGTTTGAATAAGAGACTATCAAACCAGCTTACATGCCGGACATGGTTTCCTTCTGAATCCCAGGACCTTCCCCGGCTTTCGGCACGATAAAAATGGCAACCCACACAGTGACGCAGCCTCAACATTTCAATAATTGAGGACACAGAACGTGGAGCACAATCAGGTAGAAGCTGCAGATGAAAGTATCAGAATTAAGTAATAGCATAGAGTTGGGTTAGAGCTTTAAAAATATGGAAAGGCAAAAATTGTTCCTCAGCTGACTACAATGATTAAAGTTGTCAACTACATTGTTCCTCAGTGGCTAAGATGACAGAAAATGAAAGCTCGGTATGATTCTCATTGCACCACTGTAATTACTTCTAACAAGACTAAAATCGTATTGCATATGAACTTGAAACAGGAAAAGAATATGGACCTTTAAATAGTCTTTCACACTGAATGCAAAAGCCTTTGCACAATGATTTATCCCTATCTTTTTCTGAAAAGAGATGAAACAGAAATTCCGATAGAAACCCCCATCAAACATTATTGTTTCCATAACATCCGCCTTGCTTTTATCTTTTTGCAGTTGCAAAGATTCTGAAGTCAAAGTGCAAGAAAAGGGTATGCGCACCTTTAAGTATCATTCCTTTGTATCCATGATTAAGGTGTTAATGTTGACTTTTACAATAGGCAACAGGCTCAGGGAAAAATTATCCTATTGCAGACTATTTTCATGGGTAAATGCAAACAGAAGATTTTCAAAACTATCTGAAAAAACAAGCAGTTGAAGCAAGCAGTGGCTCGAGGTAGCTGCTCTTTATCAGCTGAATAGGCACTAGTAACAACTCACTGGAATACATAAGTAAAGCAACAGAATAAAAAAGGAGAGGGAGAACTTGATGCGCTTGAGAAAAGTTTACCAACTTGGAGTAAACAATGAGCAGTTTTTGTGATGCAACAACGTAAAAAAAATCCAACTCATAATGTAAATAATAAGTTAATAACTATACTCCAGCAAATAAAGCACGAAGGGTAGTGAAATATTCATGAGCCAATTTAGTAGCTATAATGACTGCACGCCAATATGACAAAATTTCGGGGAAAGAATCGCAATCAATTTCCCACATTATTTGGAATCATAATCTCGTATATTACTTATATCTCACGAGCAAAAATATGTCTTAGGCCTGAAAGAATCAGCAATAAATCCACTTACTTTAATACGCATCACTCCATATTCCGTTTCCAGCTTAATAATGCCCTACTAGAGAAGCAACATGAGTTATTATTCACAAATCAATTACAAGAACTATTCATGGTAAGCAACACAATACTAACTAATAAAGTTATAAGCAGATTAGAAAAGGTTAAATTCTCATGGACATGCAACCACATCATGGCTTTGGCCGATATAACTCCGTCCAAGCACTTCTCTCCAAATAAATGTGTTGGAAGTTCTTCAAAGTCATGGAACCGGGACTACAAAAAGGTACTTAGTTAATGCAAAACATCATTTCAATTTGGTTTATGTCAAACATTTTTTTTGGAGACTAATGAGATTGATCAGTTCTTCATTGGGTGATAAAAGTGCATATTCATGGCCAAAAGACAATATTTTCTCTTTAACCTCAATAATACTGCTCCACCAACTCATCTTGTTCCTATGACATATTCTTCAAACATAAAATCATTACATTGTTGTGTCCTTTGGAGTAATATCCAGAAATTGCCAATCATATAGCTCAAATAAAGGAGAAAGAGATAAAAAATAATGATATCAGGAACCTTTTGATTCATTTTCGGTTTTTTGTCAATAAATGACTGAAGATGGCAATAATGTATACGCCTTTGGGGAACAAGAAAAAGTAGGAAACACATACAAAAGCATCACATTGAGTATCCCCGTAGACAATAAAAACTTATGAGAAAAAAGAAATAGTTACAAGAAATGATTCATTTGTTTACCTCTTCTTTTCCAAAAACGAGGCCAGAAGTCCACATGACATGATCACCTGAATCTCGCATGGCAGGGTCCAAAACGTCCATCTGTCTCTTCAGCCAGCACTGATAAACACAGAAGAAAATGAAAACAATTCAAACAAAAATCATGCGTCTACGTCTTGCATAAACATCACATTCTTACAATTCAACTAATGCATCTCGTTACATTACAAAGATTAAAACAAAAGCGCTTGGGATCTAACATGGAACCAAAAAAAAAAAGAGTATACCTCACCAAAATGAGATCCACAAGCGTGCTTATCACCGCAAAACACCCAAGAATTGCACAAGCAATGCCCATCATCGCACATACCCTTACAAGCCAAGCAACAGTCTCTAGAAGAATTGACCTTAAAATTGGAACCCCATTTCACAGCATCACCCCACAGCTCCATATGTTCAACTCCTTCACAACAACCCTCCTCCTCCCTTCCTCCTCCTCGATTCTTCTTCTTCAACCCATCGCCAATCGTAATGCCCAGAGACTCCACAGAACCGGGTCGAAACACGATAGAGAAACAGAGATAGGCCGCGTAGCAAGAGATCGCACCAATCAAGAAAAGGATGAGAAGTGCAAAACGCCCGAAACTTGAATTGTTTTGCCTCCGGCCCATTTGCACCAACTCACGCAACAATCACACTCTCACACACGCAAAACCCCTTCTTTGCTTTGAACCTCAAATTTCTGATGATCCTTGTACTCTCTCGCGAAGTGTTCGTACTAAGAATTGTAGGACCACAGAGCTCGGAGCCATTGGTTTTGATTGAGAAGATAGTCCCGACGCGTCTCATCATCTTGCTTCGTGCCTGCTAATCTCTATTTTTTTATTATTAAGCATCAAAATAATTCTTTTGCACTTTATATTTAAATTAAATTAAATTTTAATTTTAGGGTCGGCCAGGTTCAAATGAGTATTAGAGTTGCCATTCGAATTAAATAGAAATGTCAAAGTCGGTCAGTTCGAGTTGGTCGGGTTATGAGTAGGTCACGGATCGATTATGGTCCGGCCGGTAAGTTACAGGCTGACTATAGCCTGGTTTAGCTCAATCCGACCCGTGGCTTGATCATTATTTTGGAATGCACATTGTTTTGAAAATTTTTTATTTTAAAAAATAAAAGACGGGCTAAGCCTACCTGACTTGTAGGACCATAGCCCAGGTCAGGCCAAGGATAATTCAAGCCCAATCCGATCTATTGACATTCTTAAAATTAAATTCCAAAAACTCAAAATTTGATTAAGTCTAATAAAAAAATCTAGCTTTGCGTACATTACAATTCTTCCCTATTTTTGCAAAGTGAAGAGTCTTGTGCAATAAATACATTAACTTTTTTTCCCCTACATTTACAAAAATTATTTAATTTTACTTTTTATTCATAATATATTTAATTTTATTTTAAGCATTTACGAAATTATCTTAATGCAGGTCACATTTATATTAATCATAAACCATGTATATAAAATGTTGACAAATTTATTTTTTTAAAATATTTTAATAAAGTAATTTAAAATAGTTAAAAACTTTAAATAAGTAATACTATATTTAGTTAAACGTAAGATTTTTAATAAAATTGAATGATTTATAATGAAATCGAATATAAATGGATGTAATGTTAGAAAATTGTTATTTGAGAAGAATAGAAAGGTTCATAATGTAATATGGTGAAACGTTGTTTGAAAAATGAATAGAATGAAATGAAATATATGTATAATAATAATGAATGACTATTTTACTCTTAATAAAACAAACCATATATTAACATGGTTGATATTATAATTGAGGGTATAATTGGTTTATAAAAAATTATTGAGAATATATTAAGTAATACATAATTATCATTTTATATTTCATTATAAATCCTCCAAATCAGAAGTAACTCATTTTTATTAGGGATGACAATCCTGGCTCAGGTTGGTAGGGTCACGGGCAAGCCATGGGCTAACCTTGGTCTACTCGGGCTAAGTCATGAGTCGGTCCAACTCGACCCATGACCTACTCATTTTTTCCAAAATGACGTTTTAAAATTTTTTTGCTTAAAAAACAAATGATGGGCCAATTCTACCCGACTTGCTTGTGGCTCGCCAAGTCATAACCCAAGCCACGGGCCACCATGACCTTGAGCCTGATCCGATTCATTGACAATCATAATTTTTACTATTTATAATAAAATAAGATGCAACGTAAACCTTTTCTCTTCTACCATATTTTATTATAAATCTTCCTGTCAAACAACGGCTGTACCAAACATAACCTTCATAAAGATTCTATCTTTACCCAAATAATTAAATATATCTTGATTTTGCTAAAAATTTGAAGAAAATTAGAATAAGTTTTATATTTCAATAATAATAAATCAAAAGTGAAAATAAAAAATTGAAGTCTAAGTTAAAGTAAAAGCTTAAGCATTAGGACCAGAATATTAATTTATATGATAAAACAGAAATTATATATATTGATAAATGCAAAAATAAAATAATAAAAAATGATAAATTATATTTATTACAGCAAAACATTATAAATGCTTGGGGATTTTCTTGCTCCAGGAACTCCAACAACCGAAGTGACCAGTCCATCGAAACGGCACTGTATTGTTTCCACCTTTCGTCGCCTTAAACCGCTTCCAATCCCTAAGAACCGCCGTCAAGTCCGTCACCTTAGCACTTATACTCCGGCAACAGTTGGCGTGGACGGTGGTCACCGCCGTAATATCTTTACTATCCGAGCAAAACCCACTGAAGTAGAGAGTCTCCAGGAACCTAGCGTTGATCCCCAACCGTCCCAAGGCACCTCCTTGCGTCAGGTTTAGAAGAACGTCCTGTTCTTTTACACCTGTGGCGTTGTTCTTCTTGGCGTACCAAGTCTCGAACAGAGCGATGGTCTTGTTGTTTGATCTCGCGTGGTAGAATCCTGTGTTGATGAAGTTCTTCTCGGATTGCGCGTCTCCGTTGAACCAGTCGGTGCTAATCTGAAAGTCCACAGTCTCGTTCCTGTTTAGTAATGACATGGGGTTCCTCAGCCACAGCACATCTGTGTCCTGTTATAAAACGACAACCAAAATGAGTCACAACTCACAATGTCAAAAGTTAACCAACACGGGTTTTCACAGATTGGGACACAAGTTATTGTTTTGTTAAGAACATGAGACTGGTAGCCGTGTAACAGGAACAACATCCTGGTCTTGAATGACAAGTAGTAAGGTGTCCTCAGGTTTGACTCTGGTTTGTCTAAGTTTGAAGGGTCAAAAATCATCTCACTCAAATTTTAGAAAGTGAGATAAGACGATAACTCTTCTATCGAATTTAGAAGAGCTGATCCAAAATCGATTAAGCCAAATTCTAAAATAAGGTTTATCCAACTCAGACTAAAGAACTTGTATCAAATGTCACCAGTTGCCTATGTAATATTCAACACATAAGAAGGACACACCTCTCCAATAAGTAGGGAAACAGTTATTTCTTGTTAGTTTAGGTCCTACCCGGATCATTGCAACCCTGAATGACTATGTAACATTCAGTACATAAAGAGGAACCCACCTCTCCAAGAAATTGGGAAACAGTTACATTCGTGCTTCCTATCAAAATCTAAGGTGAATCTAACACGAGGTTGTCGTACTTGACAAAGCAAGAGGAGGAAGTTCACTTCAACTTGGAGACGTGAAAAGAAAAGTCATACCGACTCTTCGAAAGAGCAGAGAAGTCTCTGGTGAAATTTACAACCACCAGGCTCAGAAGAAAAGAAGAATCCACAGAGACGTGAGAGTTTTGATACCATTCCCTTTCTAACTAAACCAATAATTCAAATTAGTATATATTTCTTGAATGTGTTTTTCCAACCAACTTGGCACCGAACCGCAAGGTTAGTAGGGGACGTGTCAGTTTGTGACTGATGTGCAAAGTCATCACTAATCAGAATTCCGACAAGAAAAGCCAAGCGTGTTCAACTAAGACAAGTTTCATCGCCAAAGTAAAGAAACATGTTGGAGATGGCATAGGATCAAAGTCATCACTCATCAGGATTCCGGCAATTAAGAAAAGTCAAGCATGTTCAACTAAGACAAATTTCATCGTAAAAGTAAAGAAACATGTTGGAGACGGCATAGGAATGAATTGATTTGAGACTAATAAAAACCTAATTTAACTCTGTTTTAAATTATTAGATTTAATCGTTAATCGGATCAAAATGCCAACTTTACACGCAACCTACCTGACACGCATTGTAAATTTCTAGGAGAGTTATTTCCAGGGAGCAGTTTTCGTGTTAACAGGAAGTCAAACCAAGTTAAACCCTCGTTTTCTATTAACTCGCCGACACTAAACCAAGTTTTCGTGTTCCCAATCATGTCGGAGGGACACCGTTGTAATTAGAGACCATGTTGCAGAAATTAAGGACTGGTAGGTAACGTACCGTGAAAATGAAGTTGTACCCGTGTTTGAGAACCTCGGTAACGAAAAGGGTCCGTCTCCACATCATTTTAAGGAAGTCACGAGACATGAAGATCTTTTCACCGGCGAAATCAATGCCGTCCGTTTCCAGTTTGTAACAGTTTAGCCGCTTGAACATGCACCTCTCGTATGCCGTTTGGTCGACGGCGACTACGAGCAAGTGGTCAAGAAGTTGCCTGGTGTTCTCTCCAAGCCAAAAGCTTTCGAGGAAGAGATCGAGCATGGTTATTTCTGATTCAACCGTCTGTTCTACATAAGCCCTATTAACCATTGCAATAATGACTGTCTTATTAGGCATTGCAGCCTTTTCCAGAGCTAGCTGGAGCTCATCGATAGGGAACTTTATGGTGTGCTGTGACGAATTAAAACACCGAACAGGCACCCATTAAAAGCTTATAGATATGATCATGAAGAGAAAGTAAACAACTGGTAGAGAAAATGACACGGACATGAAGATGAGTGACTTACATATGATGGGTTGGAACAGTTTGAACCCGACCTTCGATATTCCAATGTGAGAGGTTGAAAGGTTGAAGTAGACCAGACAAGGAGATAAACAAAACCAGCGAAGAGAAGAGGGAAGATTACAAGATTTCCTGGGCAGTTCATGGAGTTATCCTTCTGCGTCTGCATAATTTGTTGGTCGAGTCCTGCTCTTGGAGGATGTTACAAGGGCTTTTCGTCTACTTAAGCTCGAGAGACGAGAAGAAATGGAGGTTGTGGGTTTATGCAGTTTGGGGCAGTTGACCAGACTTATTTGAGACACAGTTCGTGTACAGAAAATGGAAGATGGAAGCGAAAGCAATGTTTATCTCTAACTAACAGGAAAATTTTATAGTTGTAATTCTGTTATAATTATATGTTATCAAAATTAAATTTATTGATCAACCTGCTTGATCGACAAATTGACCATCTGTTTGATCAATTGGTCAAGCTTTTCTCCTTTTATTTTTATTATTATTATTATTATTATATTTATATTTATTTTATTATTATTATTTTATCTTCTAAACTTGCATCACATAAGTAAATTTTTTAACTCTTTATGTTATATTTGTCTACGTATCTATCGAAAATAGTCTCTCTATTTTGTAAAATTAAGACTACGTATTATCAGACATTTTCAAATCTCGCATTAGTGTGGGATTCATCTTAGTGTGATGACGATGATTATTGAATTAGTAAAGTATTAGTCAAAACGCATCATTAAATTTTTGATCCTATGAAACCATAAAAAATTAAATGTATGCATTATGCATAGGTTAGGTAAATGCTAAGTAGATCTCGTCTTTAGTAAATCTACCTATAGAATATAGTTAATAAGATGGTTACGTATAACAATTAAAAATTTCAAGCGGTTCAACTTGTTCAATTATAAAAACTTTGAATATTTAATTTTTAGGTCAATTTTTAACTTTTCAGTTCGATTTACTTTAATAATTTTTCTTATTAAATGGTAAATTTTTATAGATTAATAAATTCTTATAAACTAAAATAAATCAATTAATTTTTATTTAACAATATCTTTTTTCAATCCTTAAGAGGCGGTCGAGTTGTTAGAGTAAGAGGCATAGGACCAAAAGGTCCTATGTTCGAATCTCCCTATCTTATCTAGTACGGAGTACACGGTTGACATAATTTACAAGTTATTACATTCGAAAGTTTACTGAGTAAACATCCAAATGATAGCGGCTACGAATTCTTCCGTTAAAAAAATATTTTTTCAATTAAACTTCAAATTCTTTTATTAATAAGAAAATTTTTAATTATATTTTAAATTATTTAATTTTATTTAATCTTTATATAATTTTACAGTACTTTAATACCGATCAAACGCTTTAAACTTTAAACTTCTTATTTTATCAATTTATTCGTACCTAAAATGTACCGTAAAAGATATAATACTTAAAATAAGGATAAATTTTAAATATAAGTGTTAAAAAATAAGTTTATGAAGTCTACCAATATTAGAAAAATCAATACTTAATATATTGTAGCCTAAATTGAGTAAACATTAATAAAATAAGAGAAACAATACATTAATTAGTAAAGAGGAATTTTCTAAAATATATTAATAAAATAAGATATAAGCACAAGTTTAAAACGAGTATGATTTTCATACGACTAAAGTAACGAGCTGTCGGCCACTAAATCGGAAGTAGACCTTCTATGCCTATAATTTTGTGTCAGCCTTATTCAAGATGATCTCATACACATATTTTTTTAAATTCCACAAATTTGCGTGGATTGATTATCTAGTATAAGAGATTTGGTCTTATTATTAAAACTGTGTTTAAATTTACGGTACGATAGAAATAAGTATTTATTTACTGTAATTTTTAAATATAGTTATATATTTAGATCTACAGTAAATAACTAGATGTTGGAAAAAAGTACGGTATCACTGTAAAAATCAATAAATAAAAAGAAGATTACAGTAGGAAACTAATTCTACGGTATAAATTTTACTTTCGATTAATAATCTTCACTACAAGTATTATTTTTCGTTATACTTTTAATTAATATGACTAATAATATATTTTTATAAAATATTTTATTTACTAAATTTATTTTATATTTTTTTATTTTAATTTATAATTTTAAATTTATATGACTAATAATATATTTTTTAATTATTTATACAATAATTAATAGTTTATTAAATCAATGAATTTTTTAGTCATTTTATCTCTTTTCAGCAAATACAATCGCACTTGTCAAACACTTATTTCCACATTTTAACAGTTACTAAAATAACAATCTCAAATATATAAAAATAAGTATTTATCATTTCAACAGATTAATTTCAACAATTTGTCAGCTATCACTGCTCCCTTAAATTAGTCCTAAATCACCCCGACTCCTCAAATTTTATAGTCAAGACAAGATTCTAAAGAATCAAGACAAGATTACTTGTTACTGCGACAGCTATGCTCCTTGTCCAGATCGTTGCTGCCAAGCCGTGTCATGATTGGGGTTGAAAGTATAAAATACTTTAAAATATAAAAGATTATAAAATTGGGGCGTGTTGAAAGTATAAGAGACTTAAGAAAAATGTAAAAAAGTAAGACAAATTGATAATGAAAATTTATGTTGATTAGGCCTATAAAATGATGACATGTGACATTAATAATAGAGTGACAAATGACTTGATTCCATGAGTGATAAATGGTGGTATAATTGAATGATGCATGACTTGGTGATTAGATGACAAATGAACTAGTTAGGGAATGACAATTGGGAGTATAAGACAAAGACACATAACATAGCTCTTAGCATGACAAGTGTCATGAAAAGTGTCCACTTTCTTCACCACACACCTCACCCGTGTCTCTCACACTTTTAAGTCCACCTTCTTTCATGTTTTGGTCTTATGTTTTCTTCTTCTTTTTTCACATTAACGACACTCTCACACCACTTCCATAACCCTTGAATTTTTGCCAAAATTTCGTAGCTTTATCTTGTATTTAGAAATCCTTTCTCATTCCATCTTGTTCTTGGAGTATGTTTGAATGCTTAGGGGGCTTGTTAGCTTGTTAATTGAAGAGATTTTGAGATAAACAAGTATTTGATTGCTTTATTATGATACTCGTGAGCAT
>JANZXP010000004.1:769889-808433 GCA_027576715.1 Erythroxylum flavicans
AATAATATATTTTTTAATTATTTATATAACAATTAATAGTTTATTAAATCAATAAATTTTTTAGTCATTTTATCTCTTTTCAGCAAACGCAATCGTACTTATCAAACACTTATTTCTACATTTTAACAGTTATCAAAATAACAATCTCAAATACGTAAGAATAAGTATTTATTGTGTCAGCAAATTAATTTCAACAATTTGTCCACTATCACTGCTCCCATAAATTAGTCCTAAATCACCCCGAATCCTCAAATTTTATAGTCAAGACAAGATTCTAAAGAATCAAGACAGCATTACTTGTTAGTGCGACAGCTATTCACCTTGTCCAGATCGTTGTTGCCAAGCCTTGTCATGATTGGGTTTGAAAGTATAAAATACTTTAAAATATCAAAGATTATAAAATTGGGGCGTGTTGAAAGTATAAGAGACTTAAAAATTCATTTAATATAGGCTTAAAAATTCATTTAACATTAATAAATTTATTCAATTGAGATGATTGAAGTATTTATTATCAGAAATTTTCATAACTTTATTTAGTACATATTAAAGAAAGCAATTTAAAGAAATAATAATAAATAGTATCATACCTAATATACAAAGTTATCCGCTCTGCAAGTGTCTAAGGAGGGTTAATAATATACGTAACCTTCCCCTTATATTATTTTACAAAGAGCCTATTTATGTAATTCAAACTATGACCATTTGTGTAATATCCTATCTCCTAAAATTGTTAGAATGAATCAAATGAGTTATTTTATTTAAGAATTTATGAGATGTATTTCATTTACATGCATAATATTCGTGTATACATATGAATCATGATTTAGAAAACATTACAAGTTAGTATATGTACTCAGTTGACATATTTAAAGGTAAGAAAGGTTTTTACTGATCATGATGTAATTGTGTGTTGATTTTGTCTTAAATTTTGTTTTGATGGACTATAATTAATAAATTGGAAATTTATCGTTACAATTGAGTGATTGATGAGATGATATGTGCATCTAGTCTTAAAAAAACGTTAAAGAGCAAGACAAATTGATACATGAGAATTTATGTTAATTAGGCCTATATAATGATGACACGTGACATTAATAATAGATTGACAAATGACTTGATTCCGTGAGTGATAAATGGTGGTATAATTGAATGATACATGACTTGGTGATTAGATGACAAATGAACTAGTTACGGATCGACAATTGGGAGTATAAGACAAAGACACATAACATAGCTCTTAGCATGACAAGTGTCATGACAAGTGTCCACTTCCTTCACCACACCTCACCCGTGTCTCTCACACTTTTAAGACCACTTTCTTTCATGTTTTAGTCTTATGTTTTCTTCTTCTTTCTTCACATTAACGACACTCTCACGCCACTTCCATAACCCTTGAATTTTTGCCAAAATTTTGTAGCCTTCATCTTTGTGTTTAAAAATCCTTCTCATTCCATCTTGTTCTTGGAGTATGTTTGAATGCTTGGGAGGCTTGTTAGCTTGTTAATTGAAGAGATTTTGAGATAAACAAGTATTTGATTGCTTTATTATGATACTCGTGAGCATAACATATATGATGATTGATTGAAGATGAATTGTATAAGATGTTGACGATGGAAGTGTGCTGGAATATGTTAGATAGAGTGTTTTCACTAAATAAGCACCTGTATTTTAACCATATATTCATTTGTAAATATCTAAATGGATGATTTTAATTTTATATTAAACTAGAAGCATATGACTACAACTTTCATGAAGGAATTGAATTTGAGTTCTGTTTATAAAAGATTTGAAATTGGGCTTGAAGTTGAGTACTGGGTGCTATCGTTGTTTGAAAATAGTTTGTAATATTTTAGGTATAACTCACAGAATATTGAATTAAACTACATCAACTTTATGTTGTTAAAAACTTAAATTATTTCAATTGAGATAATTGCCGGATTTATTATTAGAAAGTTTCATAACTTTATTTAGTACATATTAAAAAAAGCAAATTAAAGAAATGATAATAAATAGTCAATGTACCCAATACACAAAGTTTCCCGCTTTACAAGTGTCTAAAGATGGTTAATAATATACATAGTCTTCTCCTTATATTATTTTACAAAGAGACTGTTTATGTAATTCAAACCTGTAATCATTCTCCCTCTAAAATATGTCATTTATTTCAAAATAAATAATTAACATATTGTAATTTATAACACTCAAGAATTAAATAAATAAATAAATAAATCGCTGTTTCTCTATCAATTCAAGTTTTAAACGGTGATTAAAAATTATTTTTCATTGACTTAAAAATCATCTAAAAGATAGGGATTTAAAAGTAAAAACATGATAAAAGGATAAGTATTGTGTACAAAGCTTCCCGTTTTGCGAAGATCGGGTGAAGTTCGTCAGTTATTAGAGATGACAATTGATAGTCCATAAGTCTAGATTCGAGACCCAACAATTCTAAATAAAATGTCATTGTTTTGTTTAGAAAAGTTAAGTCTTGAGTAAGTCTGAACCTGATTAACTCAAGCTCAGACTTAATTATAAAAAATATTATTTTATACTTTGAATTTTTTTAAAAATTATTTTAAAAAATTTGACGAGAATAACTCATAGGTGGATCTATTACCATCCCTTGGTAGTTATACGTAATTTTCTTTTGTATTTTATAAAAAAGTTATTTACGTGGCTCGAAACCGTAATCTTCCGATAACACGGTTGCGGATTTTTACCAGCAGACTTAGCGAATTTTTTGGCATATTTTATGATAAAAAGTTTTTATTTATAGAAAATTCTAAGCCTATTTATAGACTTGTTATGCAATGGGTAAGGAGTAGTAGTCAAACAAGTGAAAGCCAAACAACACTCACGCAGTGAATTAAGCGGAGCCAAAACTCCATTCATTGTTCAAGTCAAAGATGCCTAATACATTACTAATCACAAAACGATCTGAATCAGGTCCACTAAGAGAAATGTACATTACAAAGGTTATGCGCTCTCTGACCCCCTAACAGAAGCCCAGTAACCTATGGAAGTAGAGCAATGATAGACAAGACCAGGAGGACAAACCAGAAGCAAGCAAATCAAAAGCAATAAACTGGCACCATGAAACAATGGACATGAGGAGCTTGGTCTTGGCTGACCATTTTCTGGATATGGAACTAAAGAATGAGGCAGACTCTATGTCTTCTCTTTTGCTTCTTCTGTTTTGGAGGTTGAAGAACTGCCTTAATAGCAGCGTCGAACACTGCCTTCACATTCTGTGTGACAATTTTTGTTCAAGAAAAAAAAAATCAGAACCATATCACATCCCAGGTCGGATATGACGAAGTAGGATGAATGGAGACGGTATTTTTTAGCAAAAGAATTGAGTTTAAGCACTTCCTTAAATATGGGAAACATATTCTTTTTGAAGTATATGTTTTTCTATTATTGCTGGTTGACTGATGTAGCAAAGCTATAATGGTTATTTCTTGTCCCATAAATCCAGTTACGTTGGTGCAAGTAACTAGGTGTGTGTCCATAGTTTTATCAAATTTAGAGGATAAGATACAGAACTGAGACAGACCTCCTGTGTCTTTGAGCTGCATTCTACATAAGCCAATGCTCCTATTTTCTTCTTTAGTTCTTGACCCTGATCATAAAATTGTGTCAATGAATCAATTGAGTTTTAGTGCTAATTCAAAATTATGACATGCGTCAAGCAAGGAGAACGACTTTGCTGGATCAAGCAGCGCCTACCTGTTCCGTAGATATGGTGCATGCTCCAGGATAATCCAAGTTAAATTGTCCATCTTCTCTTAGATCTGCCAACATTTAACAGAAAATTGCTTACAACAGCAGAACAGACATGGATTCTCAAAGTTGATTTAGTGCAGCAAACTCACTCATTCTGTAAGCCATTCAATGTACAATGTAACAAATTCCGAAGTGGTTATCATTACTACAGAACTTCTGGAGACACAAAGTCATCAGAAAGTCCCACACATGCACATATAATGTCTGTCCTTAGATCTGCTATTTGACAGAGAATTGCTCACAACAACAAAACAGACATGGATTCTCAAAGTTGATGCTTTACTGCACCAAACTCACTCGTTCTGTAATCCACTCAATGTACAATATAACAAATTCCAAAGAGGTCCTGTCTTTAGATCTGCCATTTGACAGAAAATTGCTCACAATAGCAAAACAGACATGGATTCTCAAAGTTGATGCTTTAGTGCACCCAACTCACCCATTCTGTAAGCCATTCAATGTACAACATAACAAATTCTGATAGAATCAAATATAATGCAAGTGGTCATCATTACTACAAAACTCTGGGAGAAATGAAGTCGTCAGAAAGCCCAGCACATGCAAATACGATACTTGAACAGACAATAGGCCCGGTAAAAAACATGATCAAGTTTCAGATTTATATCCCAGAAAAACTGCGTACATTTGAACAGATAAAGTCTCATTCTTCGCTTTAAGGTATTGCATCAGACCCACTTGATCCGTAAAACCATGATCAATCAAAGCAGGATTGGCAACAAAAATCAAGCAAAAAGAAGCAAAAAATTAAAAGAGAGAAAGAAAAAAGTGTTCATAAATCATCACCTAATTTAGTCCCAACAAGAACAATAGGCACTGATGGGGCATAATGTCTGAGCTCAGGGACCCACTTCTCCAACATAACAAGGGAGCAAAAAGGAAAAGGCGATTATAAGACACAGAGAAGAATCAGAAAAAGTTTATGAATATCACAAGAAAAGGATGAATTTGAGTAAGAGCAATCATAGCAGATAGAAAAAAAAGAGGAAAAAGGCTTACTTTCTTTGATATGTTCTCATAGCTAGGCCTACTTATGAGAGAAAAGGCAAGAATGAAAACATCAGCTCCTCTATAACTCAGAGGCCTCAGCCTGTTATAGTCTTCCTGACCTGCGTCAATCATGCTATAACTTCTGCTTAGAAGCATCATAATATGCTAATTAAACCCTATTATGTGAAGAAAAAAAACCTTCAACCTTAAAATTATTTACAGTGTTTAAATTTCTAAAAATATTAATAATCTAAATTTCTGTAAAAGAAATGACACAGATATACATATGATATAAATAATATACATGAAATAATTTTGTTTTATCATGCCTTTCACTGTTATTCTTTTGAAAATCACAAAACGAATTTTCAAGAAAGACATGATTAAAAACTTTTTTTTTCAAAATTAATTAAACTACAAGGTATCCAAAGCCCTCAAAAGCACTGCTGCTTTTCTAAAGCAGAACAGCTCAAAGAAGGTAAAATGTTGCAATTTCACAACATCCAAGACTTTAGGAAATCTTGCAAACTGAATCTTTCCTTCTCTAAATTCAAAACAAAGAACCACATTGTGAGGAGAGATCATCGTAGACACACCAAAAACAAAAGTAAAAACTAACCGAAATTTCACAAGTTTCAGGATAAAGATCTGAACGAAACATAACAACAAACAAGTTACCTGCAGTGTCCCAGAGACCTAGATTCACAGTCTTCCCATCAACCATAACATTGGCACTGAAATTATCAAAAACCGTGGGGACATAATCCTGTCAGGGAAAAGAACAAAAAACCACAAAGGCAAAACCTCGTCTCAGAAACAGACACAGAAGACCTCAAATTGAACAAAGCTAAAATAGAAGATTAGAAGTTAGAGAAAGAGTACAGTAGGGAAGGTGTTGCTTGTATATGAAATGAGAAGACACGTCTTTCCGACAGCACCATCACCAACTGTCACGCATTTGATGAACTTTGATGCAGCAGATGTTGCATTTGTTGTTGGTTCGGTCATTTCTAAGAGCAGTGTACTAAAAACCTCAAAATACACTTCCCCAGTCCTCTCTGTGTTCTCTATTTGATACAGGTTGTTCTTGAGTTAGATACAGGAAGTAAGAGAAAGGGCGGACTATAAAGAAGGGAGGTCATTAAAGAACGAGAAAAAGTAGGAGAATTCACTTTAATTTGAGCTGTCAGAGAGGCAAAAAGGAGTCAAATAAAAGGTAAGCAGACCCCATTGGAATGAGACTTCATCAAGAGCAAGCTAATAGGGAAAAAGATTGCTCATTTCTTATACTACTTCCAAAACGGTGTGTGCCCATCAAATTAGATAAGGCTGATTCAGAGCAATTTGAGTTACGGTGTGATCGAATCCAATCCAACCAGAGGTGTTTTTATTACACGACATGAAGATGTATGTCAGAATGTGAGTAGAAACAACAAAAGTTAAGCCTATGCTAGGCTCCCACGACAATGGAGTGATTATCGGGCCATCCAGTCAGGTAATATTCGTTGAAGATATTTATGAATGCTGACAATAGTACAGCTCCTGGTGCTTTGATCCAATTTACGTAGAAGAATGAAGTAGGGACGAGACTCTTTTGACGTTGGAGATTCGCAAGATTTGTAATAGTCAATCGGATCAGACCTCCCCTTTTTTTTTTTTTTTTTTTAACATTAGGTATTTCAATTTAGTTGAACTAATCTTAAGCTTTTAAGATCTCATTTCAAGAATTTCAGAGGATGTAAATATGGAACCACAAGATCTCTCAAGTTCTTACGTAGCCTGTACATTTCTGCGCACAAGGAGTCGTCACATACTTAATTTGTCAACTGCTGATTGATCGCTGACCCTACTCAGCATCAGGTTCCCAGCAGCCCTCAGGTTTCCTAGTAGCTTCAACTCCCACACTGTCGCTCCTGTAAAGGAGAGCCTTAAGTGAGGAAATTAAGCCATTAGGCCACCTCCCGTTATTCTTCGTTCTACTAAATTTCATCTATATACTTACTTACGTGAATCAATTTTATATTTTAATTATAGTATTCTTATCATATTTTATTAAATTTCATTCGTGTATATGTGGATGAGATTTAACAACATAAGTTAGAACAGAGTAGAACAGAAGTGTGTCAATTTAGGAAAGATAATGCATTGATTCAAATTTGAACTAATTACTATCTAATTTTGATTTGATTTTTTTATTATTATTGTCTAATTTTGATTTGATTTTTTTCATTTAATCCAAATTCAAAATTAAATTAAATTTAAATATTTTTAAGTTTAATAAATTATATTTTAATAAATTGAATTGATTCAATTCGATATATTTTAAATTTAAAATCATATTAAAATTTTAATATATTAATTTTAATTTAAGTCAATTTTATAATAGTTAAATTTATTTTTTCATTTTTAAAATTTTTAGTTACTAATTCATCAAAAAAATTATTACAATTACATGATTTATAAAAAATGTATAAATTAACTTTAAAAAGTGTTACTTAAAATTGAGAGCGCAATGCGTTAAGTCAAATTCTAACTAATTATGATACGAATTTAATTTAAAATTTTTTAATTTGATCTCAATTTAGAAATTTGAGTATTTTTTAATTTAATAAGAAATATGAACAAAAAAGTATTATATTAATTAAATTAAAATTAATTCAATTCGATTTATCTTAAAATTAAAATAAATTCCTAGAGAATCTATTACCTTTAGTTCAAATTAATCTTATTACATCTAATTTAAATTGATTTTTTTTTAATTTTTTAATTTTTAACTTATCAAATATTCACCGACGTCATCGTCATCGTCATCATCGATACTCAATTAAAGTCCTGCCAAACCGTGAAATTTAGAAAAGTTCAATACTCTACTTTTCATCATCTCGGGGTCCATTGCACCAAAAAATGTTCTTAAAACGGCGTCACTTTGTCTTTGGAGCACACTTTTGGATTTGGGCTTCTAACAATTGAAAGGCCGATCCACTAATAGCTAAACCGACTTGCCGTTTAGTGTACGGACGTTTGGTAGTTAGATAAACATACAGAAGAGAGGGAGAGGGGGAGGGGGGGGAAGGATTCAAGGAAGAGAACAATGGGTTCGAGAGCAGCAACACCGCCATATCCAAGCGCCGCGAGAATCGCCGATTCACAGTGCTATCCTCAGTACACAGCCTCTCTTAAGTGTAAAACCCTATTCTCGATACGATAACGTTTTTTCTTTTGGTTTTATCCTGAAAGTCACCAAAAAAAGATCCTGTAACTAGACATTGCAGGGCGTTTTGTGATTTCTATTCAAAATTGAGGAAAGAATCTTATGTGGGTTCTTTTAAATTTTTTAATTGGGTGTAAGGAGAAGAAAATTGGTGAAGATACGTTTTTTTTTTCTTTACTTGATCAGTCTCTGATGATACTTGCTGTTTTAAACTTTGTAAAGGATTCAGCTTTTTGTTTGATCTTCTTTACTCTTCTGTGATGTGATAGTGATTTTAGCTGGTTTTATTGATTAGAAAACTGTTTAGAGACTGAAACTCTGTTAACTTCTTTGTTTGTTTCAATTCATAATGTGCCATTATGTTTTCTCAATCTTTTCATCATGTGTGAGCTTTAATTTGAGTATTATAGCGAAATTTTAGGTGATCTCTTTTCTGGGTATAGGTGAGCTTTTAAGATGTTATGTTTATGTGATTAAATTGAGGGCTTTGATGAGGATTTTTGTCAGCTGTCATGTATTGGTATTTGGTGACTGAATGGCGGTTCTTTATGCACTTGTTGATCAATTTACATTCTTTGGTAAAAGGCCTGGTTTCACGCTTTGTTGTTTCGGTTTCTATGTGTTGCTTTAGGAATCATGTAGTTTCGGTAGGACTCTCGATTTCAGTAGAAAATGTGTCTGCCATTTCCTAATTCTGGAGAGAAACTCGCAGGCCTAGAAGAGTTTAGCTCAGACAAGAGTAAGTGTCAAGAGCATTTTGATGTGTACAAGGAATGCAAGAAAAAGGAGGTAATGGATTCTTAAGAAACTCTTTAAGACTTTATGTAGACATTTGCAATTAACCAATCTGGGATGACTAAATTATAACGTTTCTTGCTTTTATCTGGACAGAGGGAAGCTCGGCTTGAACGCAACAAGACTCGCTCTTTTTTTTCCTAAAACACTATGTTCTGATTCTCTTGACATGCATGGAACTTTGCTTAGGATCATTGCAAGTGTTCTCTCAGTTTACTTCATTTGAATACATTTAGGATGAAATTGAACTGCAATATTTCAGACTGAACTTTTCACTATGGCACTGAGTAGCAGTTCAATTTAGTGTTTCTGTGTATCTATGGTCACGAGATGTAATAGATAAGGCTGTGGACTATTTACACTAACGTGTTAATCTGTTAATTACAATTAACAAAGTTCAACTCTGTCCATTTTGGTTGTTTAATAGTGTAAGAAAACGGAGTTGCCCATGCCCGAGAGACCTCAACTCGGCAGTGTCAGAATGATAATCACCAACAGCTATTCAATTGACCAACTTCGTCGAGGATCCTGGCCCTTAATGGTTACAAGCAGGAATGGCTAAGAGCTGTATATGGATTCTTTGATGTCAATTAGATGCATAATATGCAATTTCTCATAGCAACTGTATGTGCAGAATAAGAATGCTTAGAGCATACTCATGGCTTTAGGCTTAAGGGTTGGCCCTGGTCCAACAGAAATGCGGGTAATGTTGGTATTCTGCCGAGAGAGAGAAGTCGAACCTTGACAGGTGATAGAATCGCACTCAATTCTTCCATTGCAAATTGTAGCCTGATCTTTTTCTTGACCCAATCCCGGCCTCACAGTCAACCTTGGGCCGAAACAAGTCAAACTGGCTTTGTGCTGTTCGGGCTGGATTGGGTTGTCATCCCTAATCAAAGAGCATTCTATTAGCAGTTCTTTCAGGCTTGAACTGGTTGCATGAGGACCCAAGTATCAGGATCCTGCTGCACAATTGAGATTGGGATTTGAATGTTCGTTACCTTGGGAATACCAACAGTTAACGATCCCGAATTCTGAATCCCATTTTCTGTCGCGTGAAACATTAATTATTTTCATGTTCTGAAGCATGTGAGCGTTTTATTAGACAATTATTACAAGGTTTAAGCACCTCAGGACAAGCTCCAGTTTGCTAATCATGGTGAGCAGCTACTGCCATCAGACACCATTGAGGTTACGATTGCTATGGCTCAAGAAATCAGGGGTGGCAACAGTCAGGTTCTGAGTTTAAAAACATTGGGGTCCAATTTAAATTCAGTCAAGTATATATCAAAACGGATTCCGGGTTTAAATTTGAATTTGATCGAATTAAATATGACTCAAGATGATTTTTGTGTCCAAGTTACTACTATTCATACTACTATTCATATCAGCAATTCCTCCATTCTCTTGGAATTCTACAATCTGAGATCAAATTTTCTGTATCGATTATGGTGTTTTTATCATGTTTCATTAAATCTCATTCACTCATTTATATGACGTTCACATAAATGTATGGATGAAATTTAATAAAACAGGGTTGAAACAGAGTAACTGAAATAGAAAATTTGAAGTGCTTCAATCTTATCCTTTCACACCCTTTAACATCGAAATAGTTGAGTCCACCGTTAGACTCACCAAACCATTTGAAAAAAGTTCTAATCAAGAACTTTAATAACTTATGATTACCTAATCAATGTTAAAGAAAAGTATTCTTCCCTACTGCTTAGCTGCTGAGGCATCTTATAGTTATTAATTTTTAAATATACATTGGACATTATGATCATATATTATCATCATAGATGATTTAATTAGCAAAAAAAGTATTTTTAAGGACTCACCTTAAAAAAAAAGTTTAAAGCAAGATTGTTTTGATAATTTCTAAATAAAATATGGATTTGATCGGGCCGGATCGGCTGCCATCCCGAGACGTGCCGGACTACTTTGTAAAAGCCTGTAACAAAAAAAGGAAACGATAGATTCTTTTGGGCTGTGATCAATGAAGCCCAACAAGAAATGAGAAATTAAATGGTGTGAGAAAATAGAAATGGGAAAATGAAAAAAAAAAGGAAAAAGAAAGATATGGACAAGAAAACAAAGAGAGACACAGAGAACATAGAGGGGGTCCTCTGAATCTCTTCCTCTCCCACATCGTAAGCCCTAGTTTTAACCGATTCTCTGTCAATTTGCTGTTCCTCGTCTTCTTTACCTCTGAAATTCTCGAGTTTTCACTCTTCCACGTCCCGCCAAAAACCCTAATCTCCCAACGAACTTCGCATTCCCTTGATTTCCTTGTTCTTCTGTTCATGATGGTCTGTCGTAAAGCTTGAATCTTTGGTACGAGGCCTACGGGTTGGAGGTTGAGATATACATATAAATACATATATCGAAAAAATATTTGTGGGTCTGTGGGAATTATGTATGCTCGCGGTGGTTCGAGATCGGAGATTGTGGGAGGACCGCTTGATCGGAAGCGAATAAACGATGCGCTCGATAAACATCTTGAAAAGTCGTCGCCTTCAACTTCGAGGGCTTTGAATAGTAAGGACAAAGATAGGTTGTCCGTACCATCCACTTCTACTGGAAAATCGCAACTCGACAATCGTGATACACGTTCAGCTTCTCTCTCCAAGAACAAGGGTTCTGATGGTTAGTTTGTTGTTTTCGTTCTTATAGATGTTACTTTTCCTTAAATGCGCATCTGGGGTTATTGTAAGTCGTTGGATGATGGTTTTCTTTTGGTGTTTGGGATTGGATTGTTCTGTTTGTTTTTCGTGTGTTTTTTCTGCAGATGTTGAATTCGATTTGGTCCTCATGACGTTTTACTAGTTATAGCAAGTAATGATGTGAAAAGTGTCTCGTTCATGATCTGGTTTCTCTGACCTTAACTTGCCCTGGAAAGGTTTATTCTTTGGCTATGATTTTGGCTTTCTAAACTGTTCTTAGTTTTTGCATTCTAATCACGGCATAGCATTTCTGGTTTGGTGTAAAGCTCTGACATGTGAAATGGCAGATGAGCTGTGTTTAAAGTTGAAGATTGCTCAATGATTAAGACACGAAATTTAACTTTTTCTTCGTTTTCCGATATATATTCTTTATGTGTGTTATAGTTATGTATGTGTTCCATACATTGTGGGCAAGGTTTTAAAATATTTCAGAACTCTGTAGAGTTTACATATTCTTAATGTTTTGTTCATGCTGTTAGCATATGGTACATTTATATAATACTATACGGTTATACTAAGTTTCATATTTTACTTGATTTTCTTCCTTCTGCTGTTAGTTAAATATGCAGAATGGTAGATTTCTTGTTTTTATTTCTGTAGTGGTTTATGAATTTGGATTATGTATTCAGGCTATGTTGGCTAGTCTTTTGTCTTCAACCTACCAGTTGTGATTTGGTTAGCTTCTTTGGACTGTAATCTTGCATGATCCGTTGTTATAATATACTGGCTGTTGACTATTGAGTCTATTTTGTGGTTATATTACCTACCGACACTATCTTAAATTAACAAGCTGCAGAAGAATCTGAGACTGACAGTGAGGAATCAGATGTTAGTGGTTCTGATGGAGATGACACATCTTGGATTTCATGGTTTTGCAATTTGAGAGGAAATGAGTTTTTCTGTGAAGTTGATGATGATTACATCCAGGATGACTTCAATCTTTGTGGATTGAGCAGTCAAGTTCCTTATTACGATTATGCACTGGATCTCATACTGGATGTTGAATCTTCTCATGGTAAACATTTCCGATGGCACCTGGGATCTTTATTTAGAGTTAGCTTTTCTTGTTAGAGCATAATGACTCTTATATTTGAGGTCTTCTTTTGTTTTGCTTGTTGGTAGGTGATATGTTCACTGAAGAACAAAATGAGTTGGTAGAATCTGCAGCTGAGATGCTTTATGGTCTTATACATGTGCGTTATATACTAACTACCAAGGGAATGTCCGCTATGGTAAATACACATATTATGTAATTTGTAGAGTTTTTTTTTTACATAATTGACTGATTATAAGTTCTGGTGGAAATTTATATAGTTGGAGAAGTATAAAAATTATGATTTTGGAAGATGCCCACGAGTATACTGCTGCGGGCAACCTTGCCTTCCAGTTGGTCAATCAGATATTCCTCGTTCAAGTACTGTTAAAATCTATTGTCCTAAATGTGAAGACATATATTATCCACGATCCAAGTATCAGGGCAGTATCCTTTCAGTAGTGATTGCTAGTCAATGACTTCCTGTAAGATTAATTCATTGAAATAAGTTTGTATGTGTTTACATCTGCTTGAATTATGCAATTTCTTTTCAGGTTGTTTGTTGTGTTTCTATATTTATACTTCATTATTCTCCAGATCGAGTTGCAATTTGACAGATGAGCTATCATTATGCTCAGGGTTTGGATCCCTCAGAAGTTGAGTCCTGTTTCTATTAGAATGTTAAACACTTACGATATACTACCTGTTTTCGATACATCAACAAAAACAGACATCGATGGAGCTTATTTTGGATCAACATTTCCTCACCTTTTCCTGATGACGTATGGCCATTTAAGGCCTCAAAAGGCAGCTCAGAGCTATGTGCCTAGAGTTTTTGGCTTCAAGATCCACAAAACCTGACAGATGAGAATCGGCAGAATGTTTTGGGTGGTTCTTGTACTATCACGTACTCCCTGTGAAGTACTCCAACAAACAAGGCAAGTAAAGGTGGCTAATCATAAAGGAGTACAGATGATTTTGAAAAATCGAAATGTTTGAAATGCAATATGGGCTATACTTGACCAATATTTTATTTTTATTTGTGAATTTACAGAGCGATTGCAAGTCTTCTTGTCTTTCATGGTTAAGAATTGTTCAAAATTCTCACATTGTTTCCTTCCACCTTTTTCTTAGAAAGCATGTATGCTTTACTGCTTTGTGCTTTGTTGTTAGCTGCTGCATATTATTGACTCATGCTCCACCTTGTGAAATTTGAGCTGAAAATTTTGATTGCCAGAGGAGGAATGGTCCTTGGTATCCACTTTTTGACTTCGTCCATTTTAGTTAACTGCACACTTGGCTTAATTAATATAAATTTAGCAGGCAAAGCAATCATAATCTTGAATGTTTCCTAGGGTTGGCGAAAGGGTTTGGAGCCTTTTCCGGCCCTGCCATGAAATCAGTCGGCAAATATGATTTGATTGAGTTCCAGGTCTGATTTGAATCTACATTAACAAAAAAATTGAGCGTCAGGCAAAAGGGTTCTGAAATTTGAACCTTTTAGTCTGGCTTAAAGCTGGGTCAAACCGTTTTGACCATCTAGTGCAGTGTCTTACCAATTTGAACTAGATGAGCTCGTCGAATGAGAAGGAAAGTGGTCAGGGTACAGGCCCTTCCTCTCTGGACAACTTTTGCTCTACTTGCCAGGTGCTTGGAGGGTACTAGTGTGCACTCTCAATCCTTTGAGCAAGATGCGCTTGTTGGATCAAAAGCAAAGCTGTTAGGCTGTAGGCCCTCCCTTTCTCTCCGGACAGCTTTGGGTTTAAATGTTGGGCATGTTCACTGCTCAAAGTTTCAGGCCAGGGTATGGCAGGCTTGTCAGTTCCTGGTTGCCCACCATATGCATTCACATCTACCCATAATTAAGAAAAAAACAGATAATTTTGGTTAAAAAATTGTGATAGGGGATAATTATTCTAGAGTTTAAAGTTGTAAAATATTAAAAATGCAAAATGAAAAGAATAATTCAACATTGATTATATTTGCAAATAAATTAGACTTATTCTTGGATTTTTAGTTAGCTTACAAACATAAATAATAAAAATTAAAAATGATTTCTTTTTCATAACCAAGGAGCTTATATTTATTCTCGTAGGCAAGTTGCAGATGTAGGCTCTGCAGGTTCGTTTGCTATAATATTTCAATAGTTCCTTTATTCATTCCGAGATTGTATTGTATCTGAAATATTATAGCAAACGAACCTGCAAAGCCTTCGTTTGAACCTTGCTAACGAGCAGCAAAATCCAAAGTTTCTCGCACGGTGATTTCTGCGATGTGAGTGTCTGCTTGGCCGATGTAATCCAAAGTCTGCAAACTTGAACGACTTGATAAGGAACTTCCTGATCAAATCAAAATACACAAAACTGTATGGGGATGGAAATCTGATTCTAGTCGAAATAGAGGGCTCATATCAATGGAAACCGGCTGTGGCATTGGAGACCAACCGGGGAAAGATTTATCAAAGGAGATTTTGCTGAACTTACTTCTTTAATGGAAGTCATGACAGAGATATTTCACTGACCAAGAAAAGGGGATGCAAAAGATGATGCTACGGTCGGACCAGCTGAGTCCAGAAATTTTGGAAGTCTCGAACAACAAATTTCGGTCGCATGCAAGTTAGGTTGCTGGTATTTGTTTGTAACCCGAGTTCCTCCCAGCCTATTGCCTCACTTTGTTGTTCTGAACGCTTCTTCTAGTTTAATACAAATTATTTAAACACTTACTGATGATATACTACCTGTTTTCGATACATCAACAAAGACAGACATCGATGGAGCTTATTTCGTATCAACATTTCCTCACCTTTTCCTGATGATGTAAGGCCATTTAAGGCCTCAAAAGGCAGCACAGAGCTATGTGCCTGGAGTTTTTGGCTTCAAGATCCACCAAACCTGACAGGGGCGCTGGATAAGATGAGATTAGTCGGAATGTTTTGGGTGGTTCTTGTACTATCAACTGTCAAGTCCTCTCTTCGAAGTACTCCAACTAACAAGGCAAGTAATCGTAAAGGAGTATAGATGATTTTGAAAAATTGAAATGTTTGTAATGCAATCATAATCAGGAATGTCTCCCAGGCCGGTTGGCAAAAGGGTTCGGTTCCGGATCCGGCCCTGCCATGAAATCAATCGGAAAATCTTATTAGATTGAATTTCAGGTTTAATTTAAGTCCAAATAAAAAGATTTTGAGCTTCAGGCAAGGGGTTCTGAAGTTTGAACCTCGATCTGGTTTGAACTTTTTAGTCTGGCTTGAAGCCCCATTCCAACCCTAGTTTCCCTCCGGCGAGGATGGGGGAGAAATAAGTTTTAAGCGGATGGTGATAAATTGAGAGTTTTGTCATTTCTTGTTCACTTAGTACTGTGTGTTACCAGTGTGAACGAGATGAGCTCGTTGGATCGGAAGAAAAGTGGTCAGGGTAGACGCCCTTCCTCTGACTACTTTTGCTCAAAAGTTGCTCCACTTGCCAGTTGCTTGGAGGGTACTTACAGTGTGCACTCTCAATCCTTTGAACAAGATGAGCTTGCTAGGCTATTGGTCCCCCCTTTTTCTGTGGACAGCTTTTGGTTTTAAATGGTGGGCATGTTCACTGCTCGATGTTTCAGGCCAGGGTGTGGCAGACCTGTCCGATCCTGGCCGCCCACCATATGCATTCACAGCTATGAACATTATTGATATTGTACCAATGTTTGGATTGACCATTTGATCGGACTGAGTCGGATTGGATCTTAACACACTTAAGGTCAACAAATCTTCAAGCTCAAGCTCAGAAAAAAAGGTAAAGAAAAGGAACTACCATTAGTACCGAGCATTCTCATGCCTTTTTGTAACCTTTTGTTATTAGTCTATCACCAATGCCTTTCCTACAAAGGCATTGACTGAGTTGTTATTTTGCCTGTGAAAGTCTACTTTTGGCAAAAACTATTTGTTAGAAGGAAATGAAACCTTCTGGTCTCAACGTAAATGAAAGTTCCAGGAAGCTTCACCTAATGCATCACCAACTGTACCATACATTTGGAAAATTACAATCCTTAAGACTAAGGAAAAACATGCCTCACATAATTCAGGTCCCTGTCGTTTGTTTTTTAAATAGAAATTTACAAGTTTTATTTGGATTAATTATTAAAAAATGTTAAACTTTACTCAATTTTATAATATTAACCTAAGTATCATTAAAATATTTAAAATTTTAATTTTAAAAATATTTAGTAAAAATTATTTCATATTAAATTCTTTGTTAATATGGATAATGCGACGAATCACGTCATATTAATATTTCCTTATATATCTGTCACATATTTTATCATTTAATAAATTCAAAAAATCAAATATTTCAAAATAATTAAAAATAAAGCACAGGAAAGAGTGTATCATTATTTAGAAATTTAGAAACTTTCAATTTATTAAATAATAAAATATATATGTGACATAAATATAATGGTCCTATTTGACAAACAGCTGATTGCATTAATTATTAGCTGATTCTATCAGCAGTTAGCTGATAGCTGACTGTATCAGCTGATTTGACCAGCAAATAATATCAGCTGTTTATTAAAGATGTTTGATAAAATTAGCTGTTTAGTATTAGTCGTTGATGTGTAAAATATCTTGTGAGGGTATGATTTAAAAAAATATAAAGATATGAATATTATATTTCTTAGTATTCATTGAATATTCTTATAAGAATTTAAATTTTAGATATTTAATTTTACAAAAATTAAGTTTATAACTTTGATAAAAAACATAATAATAATAATAATAATAATAATAATAATAATAATAATAATAATAATAATAATAATAATAATGATAATAATAATCTGACGTTAATTTTTCTATTAATATGAATGATGCAACGAGCTACATCATATTAATATTTTTCATATAATATGTATGAATTTTATTGTTTAATAAATTAAAATATCTATAATTATAGTATGATACTGACACAATATATAGTAGTTATATACTAAAAATATTAATTTGATATGACTTTTTATGATCAAAAACTTAATATTATGGTATTTTTAAATGTAAACTAACATTATAAAATTTAATAAATATTAAAAATTTAATTAACCTCTTTATTATATTCTTCCAAACTTCAGTAAAATCAAAAAAAGTCAATTTTAAAAACACACAAAACAAAAATAGAGAATAAAGTGGAAGATAATATTGTCATTAGGTAAATAGCTAACCCCATAAGTTCTTCTTATAGAGCTTTTAAAAATTAACTTATTGGAGTTAAATAAACTAACCAATAAATCATTCACCAAATATATTAATAGCTTTTTTAAATAGTCAAAAGGCTAATTTTTAGTCAATAAGTTAAAAAATAACTGATAAGTTATTTGCCAAATACCTCCAATATATAACAACTACGTGACAGAAGTATTACTCTGACGTGATTCTTTACATCATCTATATTAATGAATAATTTAATGTTAGGTTATTTTTGTTAAATATTAAAAATTGAAGCATTTTCTCGTCAATTTTAAAAGTTCAATCTAATATTAACTGAGTAAAGTTTGGGATTTTTTTACAATTAACTCAAATAAAATATTTAAACAATAATAATAATTTATAAATTAGGTGATTAAAAAGAATAAACTAGTCGTTAAAAATCAAATGATAAAAATTAAGAAATTCTTAAAAAATAAAAGAATTGACATTTTTAATATACATTTTTGAATAATTTAACAGCTTGGGTGTGGGTCACAATACTTCAAACTTTTATATTTGAATTTTGTAAATATTCAATTGAATTTCATTGGTTTGTCCAGTTGAAGTCGTTTTGAAAATTTTTTGCTTAAAAAAATAAATGGCAGCTTGCCATTGACCAATCGACTTGTAGTTTTAGAAATTTTTCGCTTAAAAAAATAAATAACAGGTAGCCTATTTATGTCTTTTTTTTTCTTCTTCTACTCTCTAAAATTATAAACTGATCAAGCCTTGATTCACTTATTTGTCAATTTTGTGCACTGCTTTGCTTAGGATGTTTACACTAATTAAGGCATTTATTATCACTAATCTTAATTACCATACTTAAATCTTAAAGCCAAACATTAGTACTACAATTCGAATAAGCATTAAATTGTCTACCTATTCTATTATTAAAAAATGGATTTGTGGGTCCCAAGTTATTAATAATTACTACTTAAACTCGCTGTCGTGTAATAATCCATTTGTAAATTAGACGTGTCAACCAAGCATCTAACCGCTCCTATTCTAATTAACTAATAATAGTAATAACCTAGAGAGTCTTCCTTTTTCTTTTTTCCTTTTATTAGCTTAAATTACAGAAAATATCAGATAAAAAAGGACTTGTATCAAAATTAAATAATATATATATATATATATATATATATATATATATATTCCGCGTTATTTAAAAAAAGTAAATTTACTACTCTATAATTAGAATTAAGGACTTCCTAATAAAATATTTAAAAATTAGTACTAATCGAAACTTAAATTTATTATTTCTTTAAAACAGAGAGATTTGCAGTTGTTATTCTTTGAATGCACATTGGGTAAACTTTCGGATTGATGCAATAGCCTATAAATTATGTCAATCGGGTATTTCGTACTAGACAAGTCTTGTACAATAAGCTCGATCAAGAAAGCATATATAGGGGGAATCGAACGCAAGACCTTTTAATCTCATATCTTTCCACTCTATCAACTCGACCATCCTATTAGGGCTTCAAAAAAAATCCAAATTTCATAGTTCAAGACATTATTTTGCATTTTTTTGGATCCGATTCCAATTTTGCCCATGAAGACCTTGTTGAAAAATTAAAAGAAAAATAGTTGATGGAAGGTTGTTTAGGTAAATAAAAGTTAATTACAGGGGCAAATCACAAAAGAGAGTTTATTTATTCCTATAAAAAAAAGGATGTACCGTTTTTAATATCTCCAAGAAAAGAAAAACCGAGTTAAGAGCTATCGACAATCAAAGAAGAAGAAGAAGAAGACAGAGTATAGAAAGAGATCAGAAGTTGGACGAAGAAAGAAAAAGATCACTTTCTTCTTCTTCAAGTTGTAGATGTAATGCATCAGAAGAAATCAGAAGTCCAAATCGGAAAAGAAAGCACCGGCGTCTCTTCCGATTACAACCCTACACCGCCTCTGTTCTTCACTTCCGATCACCACCTATCATCCACCTTTAATCCTCCCACCCCTCAGGTTATAATCCAGCCCAGCGGCGATCATTTCGAGAATGACCCTTTTGTCCCTTCACCGTCTTCTTCCTCCGTATCAACTCCGTACAAGCGACCACTTTTGACCCAGCAACATCACCACCATCCCACGCATCGATCTCCGTCCATTACGAAATCCCCCACCGTGTACCATTTCTCGACGACCCAACAAAATCAGTCTCTGTTCTCCGTGTCTATCGCCGCCAAATCCGCCGCGTTTCGGTTCCTGAGGCGGTTTAATAATTTCCGGCGTTTGCGAGTCCACCTGAGGTTAATCCTCTTGTTGTCTCTCCCCTTGTTCTATTTCTTGGTTTCTCATCCGAGTCACTCCGTTCTTCTTGATTTTCTGTCAGCTTTTGCTTTCTCTGCCGCGCTTTTGTTCTCTCTTAATCTTGCCCTCCCTCGCCTTCCTTCTATTCGCTTGTTTCTGTCGCGTTCTTTTCCAATTAACCTCAAATGCAAGTCTAAAGTGTCTCGGCCTCCATTGCCAGTGTTCTGGTCAATTGGGTCGAGGCCGGTTTCGGAGAAGAGGGTTGATTCTGGGTGTTGGGTTCAGGTTTACAGCAACGGGGACGTGTACGAGGGTGAGTTTCATAAAGGGAAGTGTTCGGGGAGTGGGGTTTATTACTACTGTATGAGTGGGAGGTATGAAGGTGATTGGGTTGATGGAAAATATGATGGTTATGGAGTGGAGACTTGGGCAAGAGGTAGTCGATATAGAGGGCAATATAGGCAGGGACTTAGACATGGATTTGGGGTTTATAGATTTTACACAGGTGATGTTTATGCTGGTGAATGGTCTAACGGACAGAGTCATGGTTGTGGAGTTCACAATTGCGAGGATGGAAGTCGATATGTTGGGGAGTTCAAGTGGGGTGTCAAGCATGGGCTCGGACACTATCATTTCAGGTAATGTTAAATGTGTTCTGATTGGAATTTTCAGTTTGGTTTTTACGGGGTTTTTGTGTTTTCATTGTGATTATTGGTGTTAACGTTGATATGATTATGTGCCCTGCTTATGTTTTTCTGCTCAGTGTTAAGGTTATTCGTTTCTGTTAAAACTTGTGTGGTTCCAGGTTTGAATGAAACAGCAAAGGAATGTGGAAATGGTCTATAATGCGAATCATCTTAAACATTTTATCATGATTTTCTACGGAAATGGATAGGAAGTGAATTGAAATTTGAGAAGAACCTTTTTCCATTACAAGACAAGTAACTTTTTTTCTGGGTTAAGTGCGTATAATTTCCATCCTTCTTTAAGATATTAGATCGATGAAGTGTACTGAATTGCAATTTAATGATGACAACCTTACTGTAATGTTTAGGATTACCATAACTATTGGATTTTACAAAGTGAACGAGGGATGAACTTGCTACTAATGTTTGATTGATCCCAGACTCCAATACATGTTCTTCTTCTGTAGAATTCTGATTTATTCAGTTGTTCTTTCTCTTGCTGCATGCTTTCCGTAGTCCTTATCGAAAGGGATATGAAATACAATAAACTTTTCCTTCACACTTTTATTAGAGTTCTTCAACAATTGCTTGTCTCATGCAGCTTCTGGTTGCTCGGGTACCTGATTGTGTGTAATTCTAAATGCCTTGAGGTGGGCAGGAAAAGGGATGTAAACACTGTTTTAAATATGATGCCAGACAGTAAAAAAGAACTCTGATCTCTTATTATTTGGCATTGGGATTAAGTTAAATTTAACCGAGTCGAATGTGATTCTTTTTCACTTCTCTCTTCTTCTTTTTTTGTTTAATCCTGAGTTCATGCTGTTACACGTTATGTCTTAATTTTCCGTAATGGGCACACAATGTTGAAAATTTTGTAGCATCTGAATTGGCAAGGATATCTTTGTTGAAGCTTCAATAACCAATAGATGAAACTTAGTGTTGTATTCACCTAATGTTACCTGTTATTCATATCTTAGAAATGGAGACACATACGCTGGAGAGTACTTCGCCGACAAGATGCATGGCTTTGGTGTTTATCGTTTTGCAAATGGGCATCGGTATGAGGGTGCCTGGCATGAGAGTAAACGGCAAGGTCTTGGAATGTATACTTTCAGAAATGGGGAAACACAATCTGGTCACTGGCAAAATGGGATTCTTGATGTCCCAAGCACTCAGAACCCTGCTTACCCTGTATCTCCAGTTGCAGTATACCATTCAAAAATACTTAATACTGTTCAGGTAGTGTATTTTCTACTTTACCGTACAAAGTCTCTTTCCAGAAGTTCCTTCCAAGTCCTTAACTTTTGAATTAATTGCATCTAGATTGGAATTAATTGTCATTATGATATGATAACAGTTGGCATATAGGGACTGAATACTTTTACTGATGAAAATTTAAAGCAACAAGTGTCATTTACAGTGAAACATGTGAATATAAGTAGGATTACTGGAGAAACAGAACTCGTCATTCCCTGATCTGTTATGTCTTGTAAACAGGAAGCAAGAAGAGCAGAAGAGAAGGCTTATGATGTGGCAAAGGTCGATGAGAGGGTGAATAGGGCAGTAGCTGCAGCTAATAGAGCGGCAAATGCTGCTAGAGTGGCAGCCGTGAAGGCCGTTCAGAAACAGATGCATAATAAGACTGACAACGTTCCGATTCCAATTGTGTGAGATTTAACTTCATACTTTTAGCGTCCGATAAAGCTACAAGAGATGGCCGTGCAGCGAGATAATGAATCGTGATTTTTCTTTACAATAGCATCATACAGAACATAGTCATCTTATCTGCAGCCTTAATTCTTCTAGAGGCTGTTAATCGAAAAACCGGCATGAAAATCATGCTGGAAAAATTGGCTCAAGTGCTTTGGCATAGATCAATTGGCTTTTTGCTTGCTTTTGGATCATGTGTAGCTGGTGAACTAGTACCAGCTAGAAGGAAGAGGAACAGATGGGAACAACTGCTGTTTGATAGCTTATGTTTTGCTTTTGTTCTCGGTAAGCTTGTGTAAAGATGAGTTGGATATAATGTAATATATCTGCTGGTGCTCAGTGAAGCCTTTGCCCATTCAGTGTTAAATACGAACTCATTTTCTACAATCAGAGGAATCATGTTTCATTTAAGACAAAAAGGAACAATGCCTATCTAGTACTTGTGATTTCAGAATGTCCCAAGTTCTTTTGATCACAACAGAACAGTTCTGTATTAGCAAGCTTCTCGTAAAGATTAAACCAGCAAATTCTTTTCATAAGTTTCAAATGTACTTTGCAATTGTCTGGAAATTGAAAAGAGAATTCTGATGAAAGTTACATCGCGATTCAGTACGAAAAATGATAAGAACACTCAAAGCAATCCTAGTTCTCAGTCTGCTCTCTCAGCCTACGAATGGTACTCCTGACGGTCACGGCACTTGCAGTACTGTAAAGGGCAAGTATAAACAACCGGTTAGAAATGTGTCACCTGAAGGGATAAGCTGAATTCATGAAAATTCATAACATAAGAAGAAAATCTTACTTCAAAGTGTAGGCGCCGCCTGCTTTCACTTTGCCACAGTCCTTGCAACCCCAAATGCCTACAGCTTTCCTCTTCACCGCATACTGCACAAATAAACAGTTATACGAACTCGACAACCCAAAAGAAGATCTCATCAATTGTTTCCAGGTGAAAATTTCCAAAACCGTAATCGTATCAATTTCCATGTTAAAATGATTTGACTATCAGATTGAAATATGGTCAAATTTATTACCTTCCCACAGAATTCACAGAAATACTTGCTGTGCTGACTCACTTCCATCTTCTTAATCTGCTTCCTCAAACTAGCACCATAACGGGTGCCTGCAACATACGCACAAAACAACCGTAACGACTCGAACGATTCTAAGCTTGCTCGATTAATGAACTTGTGGTCTTAAAACACCAAAAACATAATAGATAAAGATCCACCATCTTAAGCAAATTAGCATTCAGTAATGGCATTGTGATCATAAATCCAAGTTTCATTCTGATATAGCAAATCAGCAACTGAACATTAAATCGTTACACATCTTTTTTATCCTTTAAACCACAAAATAAAAATATACAAGTAAAGCAACACATTTTCTGAATCATTACACAAAGCTTAACTCCAGATAAAGCTGTGCAATCTGATTGATTAACTATTGAAACGGCAAATTAATCAATTGGAGGACTCAGAATTGAAATGAAAAAAAAATGTAACTAAAATGCTCGGGACACACCGTATTTTCCAACAATGCCAGCCTTCTTGGTTCTCTTGGCCTGTTACAAACGAAACAGAACATCAGAACTACTTACCATATCCTTAAGCTGAAAATCCAGGTGATTGCATCATTCAACTCCAACATCGCATTCAAATTAATAACAATAATAAACATACCCAGAAACAAATCATTCGAAAAGAACATGAAAAGAGACAAACCAATACCTAAAGCCTTCCCCTATGGGTATTCATGAATCAAGTACCAAAAATTTTAAAACAGACACGAAGCAACAGAGTAAAAAAACGAGTCTCTCCTAAAAGTACCCGGCAAATCATTAACAAAACAAGGTTCAGAGAGTGAGTAGAGTACCATTTTGCTCGGCTTCTGCGAACTGCTTCAAAATCTGTCTTCTGTTCTCCCTGAGTTCTAAGCGGCCAAGTTCAAGCAGAGAGAAGAATGTATTGATCTTTATGTCTTTTATAGTGCAGGGACACGCACTCTTGAATGTTGCCCTAGGCCCGTGCCTTACTTGGTTTTCTTAGCCCATTATTGTTCATTGATGTGACTTTGGTTGAATAGATTATTAAAAAGATTTATTTTAATTTTTTAGAAATTTATTCCTTCTTAAATTTATATTAAAAATAATTAATTATATATACCAATTAACCAATAGTCTTAACATTATAATTTTAAATAACTCTTAAATCCGATTGAACTCGAATTTACTAATTTATATAATAATTCAAGATTATTTTTAAATACGTTCACTCCATTATTCTAATAATTGGCAAAACAAACTTTAATTAAAGTTAACAATTTAAATAAAATTAATTGAATATTGAATCGATTTAAAATCTAACTTGTGTCGTTTTGAAAACGATCTCGTTAAAAGATTTAATCGATTCGAGTTCGAATTTGAGTTATACGATTCATACTTCATTGAACTTTTAGATTTGATTCAACCTATTATTATTTCCAATTATTTATTAATAAGGTTCATCACTACTTCTTTTTATTAAAATATAGGATTGATAATTTTGACCTGGCTAAGCCTAATTTTAGCTCAGGTTAATCAGGCTACCCTACTTGCCAGCTTCGACCTGTAGGGCCACGGGTCGACTCTCAGGCCATCCAATAAGGGGTCGGGCAAAGCCTGGTTTGATCTATTAGTATCCTAGTAAAAGAGAGAAAATGTTGGAAAGTTTTTATAATAATGTTTTAATAAATCTTATTAATTTGTTAAATCTCAAGACGATCTTGCCCAAAGCACTTGGGCCTGATCGAGTCCCAAAGCTCGAAACTCAATCTAAACTTTTTTTAAAATTAAAAAATAATATTATTTCATTTAAAATAATATTATCTTACTTATTTTTGAGTAAGTTATTAAAAGAGGTCCACTTTAACGCACGCGTTACGAAGGTACCGCGTAGGTTCATAGGAAGACTAACAACCCTATGTCATTTCTGTCTTTTTTAGTGGTAAGGCTTGGACAAGACTTTCGGGCCTATAACTTGGCTTTTCAGGATAGGTGTATAGGAAAAGATCTCGTGAGTCTGTTTGAAATTATAAGATTGTCATATTCTCAGAGTTTCTGAGTAAGGACTCCTAGTTTGATTAGAGTCAAGAAAAGTCGAACTTGGCAACTTATCAGGTACTAGTAGATTTGGACGTCATATCAGTTATATCTTTTGTTTATTTTTTAGTTTTCAGGTACTAGGAGATCTGGACACCATATCAAGCATATTCTTTGGTTATTTTATTTTTATTTATTTATGTATTTATTGTAATGTTATTTACGTAATATTTTAGCGTGAAAGTTTTACTTATTTGCTCTTTAACCTGCATCATTTCTTTATTTGTTACATTTGTATTGTAGGTTTATTGAAAATAGTGTTTCTATTACATAAAAGTAAGGCTGCGTATTATCAAACCTCTCCAAAATTTACTTTACAGTGAGACTTCATATTGAGTGTGACAACGATGACAATGAATATTATCTTATTTATAATTTTTAGACTTTCCGACCCCAACCGACCCCACCGGAGGCTCAAAGCCTAAGAATCTACCTGGAATCCTGTCAAACTGAATTCGATCGTTGATTTTGCGTCGGGGTGGACCTAACCTATCTGCCATCCCTATTCACATCACATCAAATTACCCCTATACTTTGCCTCCTCAATTACGAACATTTATATAGGGCAAGGACAAAACCGTCCAACTGTTGATTATTTAGTCGTCCTGCAATTAAAATTCACAGATCTCAATGGACGATAGGTCTTTACCTTAATTACTCCGCAAAAGCCTACAGAAGCTCTGCAAAACTAAATCCATTTCACTCCGTTCCCGATTCTACCCTTCTGATCTCGTCAAATTTACGAACCGAGCAGCGAAGTGTATGATCCGACGCCGCACCATGTATAGCAACATGCTCGTCAACTGCTCCGGTTGCCGTACGCCGTTGCAGCTTCCGCCGGGAGCTCGGTCGATACGCTGCGCAATCTGTCAGGCCGTCACGCAGATCGCTGACCCTCGCAGTGCTCCGCCTTCCAGCTACACGAGGCCGTCGCCTCCTGCTTCCTCAACCCACGCGCCACCGTCTCCATACAATCACGCCCCGCCGGGTCCTCCGCCAAACGCTCACGGTCGTAAAAGGGCGGTGATTTGCGGGATATCGTATCGTTACTCGAGGCATGAACTTAAGGGATGCATAAACGACGCTAAGTGCATGCGTTATCTTCTAATCAACAAGTTTCAGTTTCCCCAAGAATCTATTCTCATGCTCACTGGTACATCTTTGATTATAGAATCTAAATCACCTTTGATCTCTTCGCTTCTTGGTCAATTTTCGATCAATTCCATACTTGTTACGCGTTAGAGTTGATTTTATTTAGCTTGATCTTAACAATTTTCTTTAAAGAGCTTGGGTTTAACAGATCTTCCGTAAATAAAATCCAAACATTCAGTGCCATACGTGTGATATAAGATTTGCATTAACAAGATGACAATATAAATTTTTTACTACTTTTACGCTTAGCAATAACTTTCTCTTGTTACTTTGGCTTCTCAGGGATTGGATTAAGTGTATGCATATTCATGTCAGTACAGGACTTTTCATTTTTGGGTGCAATTTAGATTCCTGACAAAACTTTTAGTAACTTGGGAAATATATAGCTGAACATGATCTGATTTCTTTTTGATGCTTATTGAGTTGCTTTGCTCTTTCATGTGTTGGCAGCTTTCGGATACTTAAACCCTATCCGATTTTCAAGTGGAAATCTCTTTCTCTTTGAATGTCAGTTTGGAAAATGATGTTTTGAACTTTTTTTTTTGGGTAATTTGAAGTGCAGAGGAGGAAACTGATCCTTACAGGATTCCTACAAAACAAAACATGAGGATGGCACTATATTGGCTTGTACAAGGTTGTCAACCCGGAGACTCGCTTCTTTTTCACTACTCTGGACATGGTTCGCGGCAAAGAAACTATAGCGGTGATGAAGTTGATGGATACGACGAAACCTTGTGCCCCCTAGACTTTGAAACTCAGGGTATGATTGTCGATGATGAAATCAACGCAACAATTGTCAGGCCTCTTCCAGTTGGTGTTAAGCTCCATGCTATAATCGATGCTTGCCATAGTGGCACCGTGCTGGATTTACCCTTTCTTTGCAGAATGAGCAGGTTCGTTTTCTTGCAAGATCCTTTTGGCATCTGATTAAATTTCTTGCATATGATGAAAGAATTATACTTGAGGGATTATGTGTACTATTGCTCTTTATTGGAATTCACTATCTGCTCATATCAAGCTTGATCAATAATTGAGTCTTAGGCATTTGCTAGTGATGGCTTTTAGTTGATGAACATTTTCTTCTTTTTTTTAACCATTTGCACAAGTCTTTGTAAATTGCTAGAGTTGGTCGTATATCTCCAGTCTGACAACAAGACACCTATTTTCTATGAATAGGAAAGAAACATTTGCCTAGGGTTGTATTCCCAATATATATGCCATCTTTCTCAATTTCGAGTCTTACAGGTTCAATTATTTATGAAACTCTAGTTAGTATACGGATCATATGAATACATATCTTTTTCTTTATTTTTATAGTGGCTTTCTTATAGCGCATCCAACTTTGTACAACTTGGACTGCCTAATCCTTTGCTTGTCTCTGCAGGACTGGACAGTATATCTGGGAAGACCATCGTCCACGATCAGGTATATATAAAGGAACAAATGGAGGAGAAGTTATATCCTTCAGTGGTTGTGATGATGATCAAACATCGGCTGATACATCGGTAACTTTCAGGCCCCAAAATTCTAAGAAATGGAACTGAAAGCTGAACTATTCGATATCTCATGGGATAAAAGTTAACACATTATAATGCCTTCATCGAACAGGCTCTATCAAGGATAACATCTACTGGGGCAATGACGTTTTGCTTTATTCAAGCCCTTGAACGTGGACAGGGGAATACTTATGGGAGTATTCTTAATTCAATGCGTGCCACCATCCGAAACACTGGTGGCGGTAATGACCTTGGCGGGGGTGTCGTGACTTCCGTCTTGACTATGCTTCTGACGGGAGGCAGTGCTATTGGTGGTAGTCTAAGTCAGGTATGAGCTCTCTCATAATCGATACCTTGATCAACTGCTGGGATTATTACTGCTTATTCAATGTTTGTGAAGATGATAGTGACTATTGTCCATGGCTTTAGGGCATTTTTAAGAACAAGAAGAAAATGTGAACACAAAAAATAACATTAGGGAAGAATGTTGAGCACTAGTGTGGAATTATTCACTAAGTTGGTCTTGTTATGTAGGAAAAGGTAAACCAAGTTTAAAAGAACTCTTTAATCTTTAAAATTATTTAAAAAATTCTTATAATTTTCAAATTTTTTAAAAATATTCTTTTCTTATAATTCTGTTAAAAATGTATGAAACGAAAATGAATATTTTAAACAAATATAGGAAGGAAGGTCATGAAAATTTTTTGAAATGTAACTAATGATTTCTTGTTCATCTTGTTGGTGACAGGAGCCGCAATTGACTGCTTGCCAACCTTTTGATGTGTATGCTAAACCCTTCTCTCTATGAGGCTCCATGAACAGGTTCTGTGTTACTCAGATCAGACTTTATGATTAAATTGTATTGATATCAGATTTCCGATTGTGTTATAGTTCATTTGGTTTATTAGTTGTATTATATGTCTTTGCATATGGTACCATTTACTAAATAAACATCTCTCTCTTGTTTTGGTTTCTTTTTCTGCAAATGTATGTCAAAAGTCACTTTGTTAATATTAATAACATTATTTTTAAAATATGTATTAAGAGAAATGAGATTGAATTTATTATAATTAGTTTAAATTAAATTTAACTCAGATTATTATTATATTAACTATATACACCTAGTTGCGTATTTTTATTGTTATTCTTTAACATAAGTATAAGAAAAAAACATTTTCCTTAAAAATTTAAAAATTATTTAAATCAATATTGTACCTCTTCTGACTGCCAAAACCAATCCTTTGAAACCATAGAATACGTAAGGTTAAGTGCATCACTTTCTTTAGCATTCTGTTATTTCAAACATTTATTGTAACGTTTGCTGAAAATGAATGTAAAAGGGAAATAAAAATAAAGGCAACGTATTTACACAGTTCCTCTTCGGTTACATATCAAATTCTATTCCTGACTCGTTAAATCTCATTCATACATGTATGTAAAGTTTACATAAATATATGAATGAAATTTAATAAAATATAATAAGACTATCATAATCGGAACAAAAAATCTAATCCCCTTTTTGATCAAACCCAAATTAAAGATATAGTTTTTGATCTTTAAAAACTAAAAACACGATGTTATTTACTCAAAATAATACATTTACGCTACAGATTTCGAATAAAACAATCCAAGTTTGACCCAAAGCACAGTCAAGTTTACTGTTCCCCTACTTATTAGCATTAAGAACAAGTCGCAGTAATGCATACTTTTAAGACCAGAAAATTGGTGATGCTCAATTGAATACCTTCCACAATTGCTGCGAATATTTTGAAGAATAATATTACGAGATGAGGACTTGAAGCTTTGACATAAGTCCCCACATGGGAAAATAATTTTGCAATTTAGTGACCTAGAAGCACAGGACAATGATCTTTTTTGCACTTTTCTTTTTAAAAACGATACAATGAGCATCACTATAATCTAAATATAATGTTCTAATATCCTTGATCTGTACGAATCTGGAGGTCTAAAATCCTCCAATCGCAAACTGGAGGCATTCCGAATTTCATTCAAGACACTCTCACCTTTTTCTGCTTTAATTGCATCCAATGTGCTTCCAAGAACATCCCCCGCAAGCCCAACCTCTAGAAGACGGCCTGGCTCCTCTCCACCTTCATGTAGCAACTGCCCGACCTTTTCCAAGGAGACGACATTCTCCATGATCGTTCTTGCAAAGATACGGCCGAGATATTCTGCAGCTTTTGGGGCATCATTCACGGCATCCTCCAAAGTAGAGAGAACTGACTCAAACCTGGCGTGCCGTGAATAATTTTTCTTGTCAGTCAAACATTTAGAATACCAAACTGAATAAATGTGAAATACATTGTTGAATCTTACCCTTTAGTGAGCTGTAATGGAGTCAATACGCCATCCTGTGATAGAGTAAGTTTGACAAGAAGCTTAGCCAAAAGATCCCTTTCTAAGTCCTTCCTCTCAAAAGAGTCATTCATCCATAGAGAAACCATTGAAGGATAGAAACTGGGGGAATTCAAATCTTTGATGCAAAAAAGAACTTCTTTATCATTTCTGGCGCTGAAAAAGCCAATTAACTTGTAGTTAGAATCTCACCTTGCGGTCGAGATAAGCAAATGTGTAACTAGTAACGTTTCACAACTAGGCAGTGTGTTAAAAAAAAGTAACAGCTCTAACGATGAGCAAATACGAAGGCTTATTTACCAAAAACAATAGCAAAAAACAGCACACCATTAGGTTTGATGAAAACCTATTTAACTTTCCAAAAAGACCAAGTTCAATCAACAACTAAAATTGGAACCAGTTGCATGCGTGGAAATCATACCTGTAATATTCTTTTATGGCCGCCATGGACATCTCTCTAAGGCGCTCTTCAGGCCAAACCTTTTCTGAGGAAATATTTTGGGTCGAAGCTGGGCCCTGAGCTCTTGCAGGTGGTGATGTTGCTATAGGTCTATCAAAACCATGATCTACACTTCTCACATCGCGATTACCATATATCAAACTACGATCCTGGGAGCCAAAATGATCATAAGCAGCTCCACCAGAAAATCTGTCAGGAACATATCTAGGAATGGGATCTTCCCTAGAGTTATACATTGGCCGTTCAGAGACATTGCTAAAACCATTCAAACCAGCTGCCGTTCTTTTAGAGTCACCAGGACCAGAAGAAAAATCAGCTATGTTTGTGCTAACCATAGCAGGTGGCCCTCTAATGGACATTCCTCTGGCAAGACCACCTTGGGGGCCCAAAGTAATAGAATCAGCACCCCTCTGACGCAAGGGAATTTGAGTTCTTGACTCATATGCTTGCCTCTCCTCAACACGGATATCCTGGGTCCCAAATCCAGGGGCTTGAGTGGGCAGTGCCCGGAAGCCACCCATCTGTGCATTGGGGGAAGATAGCATATTAGACCCTCTTGTAACCAAGTCCATAGGTAACCTTCTAGTGGAAGCATTTGTACTTGGATTGCGAGCCAACCTACTAGCTTGCTGCTGTCGTTCCTGAGCAGCATCTCTGTGCACTTCTTCAATCTTTTTTGGCCCTTCCACCTTCCTCCTCTGCTTCCAATGGTTCTTTCTCAAATCAATTGCATCCTTCAACATAAACCTCACTCTAGAAGATAGTTTCATGTTGTTTGACATAATTGTAATCCTGTCAAAATATGCATTTATATGTTCCTTGGCCTTGGGGCGATCAATCATATCCCCAATTGTGCTCATCAACTTGCATAGAGCTTCAACATCTTCCTCATCAGGATTCTGATACTGACCCAGCAACTTGTTGATGCAGTCATGCATTATTCTATCGGTCAACATTTTCTTCTTATATAACTCACCTATCAGTCTTATATTACCAAGCATTCTCCGTCGAGCCTTGATTCTCTTTTCTTCTCTTTCTTCTGCTGACTGTTTGACTTCACCCTCTTCATAAGCTCTATTAGCTTCCTCTTGTTCTCTATCCCCTCGCTCGAACTCCTCCTGGCACTTATTCAAAAGTAACCCCTTGAAAGTTATCTTCTCATTATCTTTGCGGAAGTCAGGCAACTCTCCAGCTAGCTCACAGCAGAAATTAGCATACAATTCACAGAAAGTAGGCTCCATCAAAGCCTTGTCAAATATCTGTGCAATAACACGAGTAAGTGTGCCTTCATTATCAATATTTACAGCCTTTACTTGCTCAAAAAGTCTTTCAAAATTCTGAGGAGTTAGCTTGTTCAGAATGGATTTTAACTGTCTTTGCTTGGCCTGCTCTCCATCAGTCATTTTGCCCACCTCATACTTCTTCTCAGCTTTATGCATCATCTGTAAAGGAGTCTGAGGAGAAGGAATCAATCCCCTCTGCATAACATTACTAGCCCGCTGCCACCTGTCAGCATCTGGACCATTTCTTTGCATCCCTCCCTGAGGACTGATTGATTGCATTGGCCCAGTTAAGATTCCTCCCATGTATGATACAGGAGACTGAGCTCGAGGATTCCTTAGGACACCAAAGTTGCCACCTTGGCCAGGACGGAAACCTACATTGGCTCCATAAGCTACATCCAAATGCAAACCTCTCCCCGTGCCAAAAGGACCAGCTGGTTTATTCCGTCGATCATCATCTAACATAGAACCCACACGCCGATCCATCCGAGCTCCACTATTTGACCTATCCATGACTCTTCCAGGACTGGGGTGTGAATCACAATCAACATTACCACTGATCAGGGCCTCTGCTATATCAGATTTAATTTCAAAACCTTCAGGAAAATCAACACATTGCTCCGCAAACTTGAGGAGGAAATCCCTAGAATACTTCTTTGCAGAATTTGCATTGCCATCTTTCTCAGTCTGCATCAATCCTACATGACCATCATCTGCAATTTCTGACGTTTCCAGTTTAGGTGTGGACATGTCAGCAGCATCCTCCCAATCATCTGGTTCAACTTTATTCTGGTCCTTTGAATTAATTGCAGATTTCACTTGAAGACTATCAGCAGGTACAGAGTCAGATGAAGTGTTCACCGTGACTTCTGCAGAAATGGTATTTTCTTTCTTTTCCTCTAGACCTTTATACGCCATGTACAGATCAGAAGTTGTCCCAGCTGCATCTGCCTTTTGGAGAATTTCCTTCCACTTCACCCTAGAGTTAGTACTTTTTGACCTAGTCCGTTCCATAGGTTTATCCTTGAAGGATACTGCATGAGAGGCCGAACCAACAACAGTGTTTTCCAACACCCCCTGATCATGTGTTGAAGTAGACTCAGTAACCTCGGGGCTTGGGACAGAATCACCCTGCCGATCACCATTGGATTTTGTAACTGAAACCTCTTCACTGCCAATTATATCAGTTTTGTTTGAAGATACATCAGAGATCAATGTTTGATTGTCAAGAGGTTTCCTAGCGTGTCTGAAATCCGAATCTAGAGATGTTGCAACATCAACATTATCCAGTCCTCGATCATTCTCCAAATGGCAACTTGCAGGTTCACCCAGTCCATCCTTGCCAATTTCTAAGCTCTGAAGCTCATTGCCAAAAGCTCTGTCAGTTGAAGCAGGTTCCTCTTCCATTTGTTTAACGGCATCTGCAGATCTTAACATACATTGTGCTAAATCAAAACCAACACTTCTATCCCCTAGATTGGAGCCTTCTGACAGCTCAATTTGTCGTTGCCTTCCAATTAAAGAAGCTTCATCAGGGGATTGTTCCAGTCGTGAAGAATCATCAATTTTATCACGAAGAACACTATCTGGACAACTAACAATACCTCCAACACCTGATGTTTGAGACGGAGTACCAGTGAAATGATCTTCAGCATTATTTAATTTAGAAATCAAAGCATCAGAAACACCATGAGTTGAATCACTAACTACTGAGACTGATTCCCTGATTGGTTCAGTCAAACCTTGACCAATAACACCTGATGGAGTTGTTTTCATTTCTACAGTTTCAGAACCTCCACTATCAGAAGATATACCGTGCTCATAATTGTAAGAAGGCTGGCTTGAAATTGAGGTCGATTGCCCAATAACCTGTAACTGGTAAATTCATGCCTAATAGACTCAAGAAAACAATTTAATGATGATAAAGAAAACTAAAAGAATGTCATAATTACAGTACCTGATGCTGATATGGATTATATCCTTTCTCGTCTGTCTTCTTCTGATCCTTGATAGAGTTAGACATAATTACAGTTTCCCTTTTCCTGTCACCAGCATGGTGCATATCTGGCAACAAATCCTCTGACTGCACAGTTGAAGCAGACAAGATAGAATTGGAGATCATGCTATCCATGTTTTCCACAGACTGTTTGGTTGACAATGGCAACTTTGACAATAAAGTTTCACTCCCAGGCTTTGTTGGTTCTGAAGAGCTTTCTGAAAAGGTTTCTGCATCCTTTTGAGGACGTGAGATAGATCCTCCATATGGTCGTGAAAGTTTATGGGATCCATCCTTTTCTGGAGCAGAAGAGCTATTTGATGATGTCGGTTCAACAACCTTATCTCCAACAAAGCCTGCAGCTGGTCTGATTGTCACCTGTACAGCTCCTGATGAAGTAGAGGAAAATGAGCTATGTACATCACGTGCATGCTCAGCGTTTGCGGATTCTGAGGCACCATGTGTCAAAGCCCCAGACTTGTTGCCTGACATGGAATTAAGAGAAGGATTTGTTAATGTTTGGGGTCCCTGGCTAACAGGATAGTTAAATCTTGGCGGCTGAGAATTCGGAGGCATCTGATTAGTGCTTATTGATTGAGAACTTGGAGGTGGATAAAATAGACTACTGGCATTGTAAGAATTAGCATAGTAGTTGACTGGGTGAGAATGTGCAAAAGATGAGATTGGCTGTGAATGAGGAGGCAGATTACTATGAGACCTCAAGACTGATGACGCAGAATCTCCATATGTATCTGTTCGCTTATCAAGCCTCAGTTCTTCATGAGTCTTTGGATCAGTAATCTTGACTGCTGATGTTTTACGTGGACCACCAATTTTCCCTCCCTGCTGTTGGGGATACTGTGACGTTATTCCAATTCCTAAATTACCTAGCTGAGGGGCAATATGAGGAGCCATAGGAGTCGTATAACCCAAGCTCTGACCCTGGTGGATGATTCCTTGAGGCTGCATTGGGTGGGGTTGTAGACTTTGAATAAACATTGGCTGCTGCATCTGAGGAGCATTTCCAATAGGCAATGTTACATGCATAGGCATTTGAAGAGATGGTGCTGAGACACCCTGAGATTGAATTTGAGGAGTTGGGCCACCAAACTGCACAGATGCTGGTGGTTGATGATATGGCATTTGCATGGAAGCCATAGGGATGGAATGAACTGGAGGCTTTTGGTTCTGGCTCAAAGGTTGTGCTGCAGAGATTTGAGTATCTTTCTTCGCCTTGGAAACTGAATGAGTCTCCCCAGTATTAAATTGGTCAGCACTATTCACATCCTTCTTTGGAACTTGTGGTTTAGGGATAGCAGTTGCCAATGGAGGAGCAGATCTGTGTGTCTCATGGCGTGCCTGCAAGGACATGTAGATGCTTATAATTCTCCATGTTTATCAATCTCCAAAAGCAAGCAACTAAAACCAATATAAGGATAACAATGTTGTCCAATTTCAAATTTATTGATATAAGAACCTAAGGATTTGCAAACTTAAGCAAGTCCGTCAAAAGAGAAGACGTGCATCATAAACATCTATTCTAAAGTTGCAAATATGTAATAAAGGAAAACTGAGCCGCAATATGAATCAAAGAGTGATCACCCACAAGTCCAACATGCTACAAAGTTTAAACCTTAGTTATAACTTGAGTTTGGAAATAAAGTGGCATGCACACCTGGTCGCGTTTTTGCTCGTCTAGATTTGGGGGAGCTGAGCTTGTTCGAGCAGGAATCTACAACATTTTATTTTTAATCTGAGACATTACTAAAAAGTGTAAAACAAGGAAGAAAGGGGAGAAAACTACCTGCATCACATTCATAAAACTGGGACTTAAAGACCCAAACTGAAATGCAAATCCCTTGGCGGCATCTCCCGGGGCTACACTAGTAACAAAATTACATTCAACACATGAATAATGTGTCTATTGATCGCAAGAATAGCTTCATTAAGAATACTACAAACACAAACTTCAAAATACTGAGCAATATAGAGAATATGTTCGCACTTTCCCTTCTCGTCAATATCAAGGCAGACTTACCCTTTGTTGGAGTTTTAGGGCATGTAGTGTTGGAACTAACGGCGGCAGACTGCCCTGGGTTGTCGGAATTCATGGTGGTAGGTTGTGAAGTAGGTGCTTTTGGAACAGCTCGGGTGATTCGATGGTTGGAAGGTGAATCAGCTGGATGGCTAACGCCGATTTCAACTGGGGCATCAGATACGCCTCCTAACATCAAAAAAAAAAAAAAAAAGGAACACTTGATCATAAACACAGTATCAGACGCGGCTCCCAACTTGGTGCATATAAGCTATGACAATAATAAAAACAAACTTAAAATATTAAAATTCAAGACTCGTCAGCACACCATGCAACGGAGGCTGTACATGTGCACCATTCTGTGAATTACGGGTCGCAGAAGGATTAGTCGAATCCGAAAAATTGACTGATGGAGAATTCACCCTAGGTTGCCCTCCTCGAGCATTGGTAGAATTCTTAAAACTACGATCAAGGTAATAAACAATAACCAACCAAGAGATTAAAACACTTCCCAAATAGTAAAACAAAAACCTAAAAACTCCTAAAGAACAAATGATATAACGACAAAAAGACCCCAATAAGATTGAAAAACAATTAAAATGTTGTACCTGCGATTGGAAGAGAGAGAAGGAGAAGAAGACGGTGAAGGGGCGGGCCCGCCGCCGCCGCCGCCCTTACCGTAAGCGCCTGAGGAGGACCGCTGCTGATTATAGCTTGCGGATCGTCCAGATTTCCGATTGTCCGGCCTAAATTGATTGAAGGACATAAATCCCTAACTTTAAATTCCCTTTGCCTTTTGCGTTTCTCTTCTCCCTGCATCCAAAGCAAACGAGATCCCAAAGAATCACAAAACCTACCAAAACACAAGCATAAATCTCAACCACAACACTTGCGATTTAGTCGATTGATTAATTCGGAATAAGTCCAGAAACCTGAAGTACCTACCGAGTGGAAAAGTGTGAGTTGGATAAATTAGGGTTTTAAAGGACGGTCATAACGATACAGAGATTGAAGGAGAAAGAAAGAAAAGACTGAGTGAGAGAGTGAAAGAGAAAGAGAGAGGTGAATTTAGAGGAGAGTTTTTCTTTCTAGAGAGAGAAAGAGAGGTAACAAACTAACCAGCCAAAGGTGGTCAAAATGTAGGTTTTTCAGGAGATCGAAATCGCGCGTTTCGCTTCTCTTTCTTTTTACCTTCTCCTTTACCTTTAGATTTATATTAAACAAACTATACATTTACTTGCTCACATAGATTTTATTTAATTTTAAAATTTATCATTTATTAATTTTAGGCAGTATACTAATATCTTTTTTTTAACGGCAAACTCACAGTCCTCATCTTTTAAATGCGCATTAGATAAATCTTTAAATTGACGCAACAATTTACAAATTACGTCAACTGGGTAATTCACACTAGATGAGCTCGATCGAGAGAGTATTAGTAGTAAGATTTAAATACAAAATATTTTAACTCCATGTCCCCTACTCAATTAACTAAGTCACTCCTAAAAGCCACTGTACTAATACGGACAATATTAAAACAAAGACTATTATTTATGAGTACTTAGTCAACATATTAATGTCAACAATGTCATAACAAAACATTAATACAAACAACAATAATATTTAGTATAAATTTCGCTGAAACAGGACATTACAGATATATTAAATAAGATTAAATAACCAAATATCATTTATACGATGATTTAATTATAAAATTTAAATCAAATTAATAATTTATAAAATTAAATTTATTAAATAATCAAATGTCGTTGGAAATATATTAAATAAGATTAAATAATCAAATGTCATTTATAAGATGATTTAATTATAAAATTTAAATTAAAATAATAATTTATTAAATTAAATTGAGTTATTGCATCATTTACATTAATGTTATTTTATTTTTAGCCGAAGTTTTAAAAAATTGAAAATCTTAACAAATTCAAAAAATTTAAAGATTAGATAATTTTTGAATTTCCTAAATTATAGAAAGTTGTATCTGTTTTACTCTTTATTTAATTAATCTTACCTAAAAATCATATTTCTTTTATAGTTAACGTAATGAATTTACAGTTTCTTTAATTTTTTAAAATTTCAATTTATCTCTTATAAACACTTAAAAATTTTAATTCCTTTTCTTGCCGACCTTACTAACATCACACTTGTCTTCGTCCCACGCCCCGCCGC
>JANZXP010000004.1:822034-844905 GCA_027576715.1 Erythroxylum flavicans
TTTTTATGAAATATTTTATTTACTAAATTTATTTTATTTATATTTTCTTATTTTAATTTAATATTTTCTTATTTATAGTTTTAAATTTATATGACTAATAATATATTTTTTAATTATTTATACAATAATTAATCGTTTACTAAATTGATAGACTTTTTAGTCATTTAATCTCTTTTCAGTAGTCACAATCGTACTTATCAAATACATATTTTCATGTTTCAGCAGTTACCAAAATAACAATTCCAAACACATAAATACTTATTTCAGCATGTTAATTTTAGTATGTCCATCAACTACACGTTTCGGCCTGATCTTAAGCCCTAATATAATTACTAATATAATAACTATAGAATTGATTCTTCCTGAGTCGATGCCCGAGCGGTTAATGAAGACGGACCGTAAATTCGTTTCCATTGAGAATTTGACATAATTGCTATGTTTAACGTGTGACTCGTTAGTTTTTTTGTGGAATTAGTATTCAAAAAATATAGAATGACTTGTACTATGAACTAATACTCCCCCAAATCAAGCCTTAATTTGTAATTATTGTCTTCGGATTGACTTCTAAACTCAAACTTGATTATCGGTCCTATCCTATTGATTTCATGTCGGGGCAGGATCTAAGCTACCTGCTAATACACGTCGTAATGACCCAGCCTAATCTGAGTTCGACCCAGTCCAGTCCTCCCTGACAATGTAGTATTCAAACTTGATTGAAAGTTCGAGCAATCTCAGCACCATACAGTCCAATGTTAAAGGTAAACGTTTAGATCATCTGATTTTATTCCTATCTGAGCTGACTCCTCATAAAGTAATGGTCAGATCGCTCATGTCTTTCGAATTATGTCCTATCCCTCTGGGCTCGTCAAATAGATTAAGAAAATCCGTTGTTTAGATCACCACTTTGTTGGTTAGCTCTGTCCAGCAGAAGTAATAGAACGTTTTGTTGGATTAAGAAACCCAGCAAGCAACTCTTTACTGGAATCTAGTTCAATAACACCTTGTTCATCCTTCATACACTATTTAACAGATTACATCATTGAGCCTTCGAGGTTTTGCTTTCGACAGAAATGGGAATCTTTTATTGGAGAAGAGCAATAAATATGAACTTCAAAATGAAACTGAAGAGAAAATTACTCTTTCAATATTTCTATCTTTTTTTCCTTTTTAAAAGATCATAATCATTACAAAATTTACCAAAATCATCCCTTTTCCATCCTAATTGCTATGAACACCACAACCCACCTATGGTTCAAGAAGCAAAAGTGGAGAAAAAAGAGAAAAAGGCAAAATCTGATTGATATATAGTCATCTCCAAAAGCCCCTTTCCTTATATAGATCCAAGAGAAACTCAAATCTGCAGATATCTTTACGTGGGATTTTTCAGAACAACCATTCTCAGTCAACTCGCGATTAAAAATATCACTCAAGCAACAGCAACTGTGCCGGACTGTACGGTCTTGTTAGTGGACGATTCATCAGTGTCGGATTTTTGGTGAGATCTAGAAGACGAAGACGACATTTTCCAGCTCTTCTTCTCATTAGCCTCATCGAACTCGATTTGCTCTTGCCTGCACTCTTTACTACAAAAAGGAGTGTTCCCTCTGCATCAAGTAAATTTATCAGACAAGTACCAGAAAAGTTCAAGAATTCAACCCAAAAAAGGAAAAAAAAAAAAAAGACAACACACATCAGAACCAGATACTAAGATTATGAACTAACCTGTACATAAAAATGTCAGAGTTGCGTCCGAGGGGTTTCCGACAAAGGAAACACGCTTCAAGGAAGTGAGGCTTGTCGTGATCGAAATAACCACCGTAACAAGACATAACGTAGCTCTGATATTGTGCGCAGAGACGCGTGGGTTCAGGTGTAGAAGACGAGTGACCAAGCGCTTTTACGGGAAGAGACGGAAGACTTGGTGGGTAGTTTATAAAGAGTAGGAGAGTGGTGAGTGGACTTGGGAAAAGATTGAGTGTGGCGCGGACTATCATAGGCATGTAATTTTGGGAATTATGATTGGGTGATAGATGTGAACTAAGATAAAGCAATTCTTTTAAAACCAACGGCGGGTTTCCGGTTTACCGTGAGGTCGGGTGGTATTGAATCTGATTGGCTCTTGGCGTAAGCATTGTTTAACAAATCGTACTATTTTTATATTATTTAGCTTTTCGGTACCTGTTTTGTTTGGTATTTCTAATACACCCCTAATCCCTTTTTGTTTTCCTAAATCATGTACTTTTTTTAAAGAAAAATTTGAATTAGTAAATAGTGTAATTACAAAATATCTTATATCCAAGGGATCAGGGTATGACTACCGTTAATAAGAGTTAAATCACTAGATAGCGCATGGTTTTGCAGGAATAAAAGTTTCCCGACACCTCTAGTAATTTCCGCAACAATTGTTTTCACCGTGTTGCTTGTGACCGCAAATCTTTTCGCATTTATTTCTTTCTCGATGGATTGAATTTTATTTTTAATTATTATTTGCAAAAAGTGGTTTGTTTTTAATTAAAATTAAATATATTACTAATATGCTTTTGCTAATTTTCTTTGAATTGACAAAAAAAGAAGTTTTATAAATTTTTAAAATTTCCTAAATTTATTATATTATTACTAAAAGGTACCATGTTTTGCCCTCATCACCGAAGCTATAATAAATATAAAAATTAATGAGGCGGTTTAGGTGCATCCATAATAAATTCAAGTCGTCCATTTGCCCAAAATGTACGGTGATTTATGTGTTCTTTAGGGACTTGATTATAAATAAATAATTAATGTGGGGACTCATGATCTTTTCTGGAGTCGTTGGGACCAAAGACCCCAGCATGGGCTTTATTATAAGTAGGCCCCAGGGGTCCATAAACAAACAATAAAAACGAACTTGGAGCTGAGTCGACGGTGGGGCCAGTGGAACCCACAAGGTATCCGACAAGAAAAGCTATTAGAAGCGGGACCCACCCTGACGGAACATCTAGCTGGCTCCAAATTTTAGGTCCATGTTTCTCGGGCCCACAGGCACTGCCCGTGTGCGACGGGCAGCTGTCCATCGAACGGTCTCCTCTGACACGTGCGTCCCAGTAGGGCATTACCCCGAACTTACGTGGTGCTTCATTAGAAAGAGAGAGAGCTGCTTACTTTTGTTTTCATGTCACTGGAATTCAACGGTCAGGATCCCGGAGATCAGTTCGACAGACGGTGGAGATGGCGTCGTGGATCGTTTTCATTGCTTACACCACTTGCCATCTCCCCACTCGTTGGAGGAGTGGGTACGCGAAAGCTCAGTCTTGAATTAATTAGTGCTTTGGGCGTTTGCGCTGTATTTAAAACGACTTGTCGGAGCACTAATCAGGAGCCCCCAAACTCACAGACATACGTCCTTGGATTTCACATTCACCATTTCGTAGTATTTGTCTATTTGCTTTGCAAATAATACATGTAGTTGGTGAGTTGTATCGTATCAACTTAAGTAGTTTCTCCCACGTGGAGGGTTGATTTATAAATGCTTTAATTGTTAAAAAAATGAGGAATAAGGATCGTGACTTTCATTTCATAACATTATAATTCATAAACAAAGACCTGTGTACAAGTTAAGTTCATTCATGCTAGTCGATGTCTCCAAGTCTTCTTCCTCAAGGTATAAGAAAAGTAAAAAGAGAAAAAGAAAAGGTACCATAAATGGTTTCTCTGTTTTAAAAAGAATTAATACTTTCTATTCTTGTCGGGAAAAGGCTGTAACATACTTTTGTGGACCATGTGACATTGGTCTGTTTGCAACCATTAGTCTGATGTTGCCTTTTTGGCTTTTGATTAAACAAAGTTTAGTTCGAACTTCAATATTTAAACTTGAGCAAAAGGACCATGCGAAAATAGTCCATTTGCAACTACTAATTTAATGTTAACTAAATTAATTTGGTCCAGATCGGCCTTAAGAGACTCCAAAGTTAAGACCAAAGGAAATAGGTACACCTCAGTTTCTAGATGAACTCGTTCAAAACAAGAGAATTCCATCAAGAAATTATTTATGCCAATCTCACGTTCATGGAAGTACGGGAACAAAAAGCTACTAAGACGATATAGCTTCTTTCTGGCAAATTTAAGTGTAAATGGGGTAGACTTTCATGAGACCAAAATGACCAAACCGAGGTGTTTTAAGGAAGAAGACGAAAACTTAGCCTGTTAGGGCGGAATTGAGAGCACTATGGACATCAACACCAATCTGGGCTTCAGCTTTTTCCAGATCAGTTGAGGCTGAGCTTAGCTTCTGGGTGAACTCTGAAAGTCCTTTCTGGACCAGGCTAGCATCAATTTGATCAAGAGGTACAGCCTCAACAGCTATTACATCTGCCACAGAGTTGGCATGGATGAACGCAAAGCCGCTGCTAATGAAGTACTTCACCACATCATTTCCTTCATGCACCGATAGCACACCAGGTTTCAACTCTGCAATGGTTGGCACATGTCCGGGAAGAACACCCATTTGCCCGGTTGTAGCTGGAATTATGACCATGTCAACCTAGATTGAGGATTTGAAAAAGTAAGACCATCCAGTCATATCTAAAGCAGTTTTGTTATGTTCTTCATCGTATTTGAACAAATCTACCACAAATTATCAATAGCGATCTATGAACATATTTGAACTGTTAGACTATCATCATCAAGATAATTACTGCTTGCAGCATATACGCCGGAAAAGGAAAAGGTTGTTTAAAACAAGGCTGAATGCCACAAAGATGTGAAAAGAAATGATACAATTTTCGTGCAAGGGTGTTGTCATTTTGGCAAACAATCTCATAGACATCCACACAACAAGAGTGCCAACAAAAACATCCTCAGGAACCATTGATTTGTGACAATGTTTATCTGTTTCCACATGCATTAATATGGACATCGTTAATGCATGAACACTGGACTTTATTCCTCCCTGGTCTTCTTCCCCAACCATTTCATTCTTTACCCAACTCTAAAACCAATGCAACGGCCACAGGAAGTCATGAAAAAAAGATGAACTGAAATATTGGCACAAAATGCTGACCCTGCATGATATAATGCAAATGTACAAATGATAAAATAACTAGAATGCTGTAAAATTACATGTTAGTTTATTATAGAAGTTGCACAAATGCTGCCGATCCATGAAGCTGTTCAAGCTCATTCGTGAGTCAGAAGCTCACTCTTAACCACCAAAAATCTTTAAAACAAGAGTCTGCAATCACCACGAGGTCTATAGCAGCATGATTTACCAATGCAAGGAAAAAACTAAAACATCTTTAAAGATCCCATTAATGGGACTTTTGCTAGATCGATCAGCAACCTGCTAAGAAAAAGGATATTCCAAATGATGACAGCATAGAAGAAGGAGAACGCGAATGCTTAGCTAAAAGAATTGAAAGAACTTGTTAAAGGAGGGACTCATCGTATGCTCTCTCTCGCAATTCCCTGTGGATTATTCTATCCAACAATATACAAGTGAAAATTGTATATGTACTTCAATAAAAAAGAATGTGGGACCATAAAATCAACACAAATTTGTGATGGCTAATGAGCCAATTTAATTAAGGTGCTATGCTATTTGTCCGTGCTTGGGATCGAGTCCAAGGACGATTCTCAGGAAAGTTAATCTCTTTCCCCTTATTTACATTGGTTTCCTTCCTTGCAGAACCTATTTTTGGTGATGAAAAACTAGCAGCACTTGTCAGTCAAAGACAAGATCTGCCGAGATAGGGCTAAATTACTCTACTCCTAATTAGCTAATTTTTATGATAACTTCTTCCTTACTTTATTGCAAAACTTAACAGCCTTATATAGGCAAAGAAACATAAAAGTTCCACCTAAACTAGGACTCCTAGAAAGACTCCTATTCGAGCTATTTTAGGACGCTTAGAAATACTCCTATTCAAGTTGTTTTTATTAACGTAACTATAACAGAAACTAGTGCAGAAATAATAGGGAAATAATAGACTTCTACTAAAAATAAAATAATCCTCTAATAGACTCCTAATAAAACACTCATACTCCTCTAATAGACTCCTAATAAAACACTCATCCATATCATGCTACCCTGCTGCCACGGTAATTTTAAATGATAGATACTCCACCACAAACAAAATTTTGAAAAGAAGTTAAATATCCCTTATTGATTATCAAGTATGGGGAACTTAAGCTAGCTCAGAGTTAAAATCAACAGGCATTAACATATCCGTAGGTAGATTCTCGTGCAATCAAGAAAAGTCATTGATATAGCTAGCAAACCAGAAGACATAAGAAGTGAAAAGTGGCTTAGTTAATCATAGCAACCAACTACGATGGTGACTTACCAATGCAGATACGCCACTGCTTCAAGCTTGGAAAAGTGAAAGGCAAAATAAATTGATAAATTCCATAAGTAGTTACATGTTAACTACAGTTAAACCCCACACACAAAACCTCCAATGCCCAAAAAGTTTCAGGCAAAGTTCAACCTTACGGAACTAGTACCAGCAAGCAGAATCATTCCTAAATCACCCCTTGAACCCAGAGGAAGGAAAAGTCACGTTTTTAACAAAATTCTTTTGTTATGCACAACGATTGCACACAAAAGACCCATCTTTACAACTAAAGATATGAACATTGATTTTGAATGGGGCTTACAAAATGTCACGTGTACTAACATCAAGCCCTAATTGAAGAACTACATTCCCAGGATCATCAATTAGAAAAATAAGAGACATTTCCAAAACCCGTATCAGATACATTAAAACAAAAACATAACGGAAATGTAAACCTAAAATAGACACGCAAGGACGCACCTCTTTGCCGGACAACTCGGAGGCATAAGGAAGCACGAAGTTGACAGTGAGCTTAGTGGGGATTGTAGATGGAGTAGGAGGACGAGGCTGCATAAAGGAGAGAGGTGTCTTTGGAGGGTCCAGATTCGGCACCACTTTTTTCCACGCCTCCACGAAACCGGACTGAGCCGATTCCGCTGCCGGCAAGTCGGTGGAGAAGTGCCTAACCCTAGACGCCATGACGGGTCTGGATAGGAGTCGTGTGACTTGTCGGAACATTGTCAGAACAGATCGATCGCTCGGGTCTCGCAAGGTCGGAGTTAGGGGAAGGAAATCTGAAGGTATTTCTGACGCACTAACCACTGAAAACTTGGAAATGAAAGTTGATGGGTCATAACCAATCGAATTTCTTTGCTAAAAAGGCCATTTTCTTGTTTAAAGTTAAATAGTTTATCTGAAACGGCCCCGTTTAGTAAAATATTAATAAGTACAATTTTTAAAATATAATTGGCCAGAGTTGAATGGCTTATAAACTATTATTATAAAAGTCTTTTCTTTTCTAGGTATCTCAGTTTCGTCGGACTATTTCTAAGTTCTTAAGATTCCATCTTAAATATAATTGGCCATATTTTTAAAAAAAGTTACCTTTATTTATCTGGTCTTGAAATTCACTCAATGTTATTTTTTTGTTATCGATTAATCATAATGCTGAACGATATTATTGGAAAGATTCTTAAAAAATAATATGATTGAAATTAATTACTTTAGAACAATATAACAATTTCTACATAATATCTAATAAAAATAAAATATTACAGAGAAAAAAGATCTAAGAATCAATAAATTATAAAAATAAAAAATTAAGTGATAATTTCTATGATACTTTTGTATCATATATCCACTTCAATAATACTCAAAACAAGATTATAATAATTTTAATAAATAAAATAAATATTCATACCAATGATTGTATTTTTTTTATAATATTATCTTATATTCTATTATTTTAAAATTTTTATATTAATACAATCACAGGTATTAAGCTAAAGGTAACCAATCATTCAACTGAAAAATATTTCGACAATAAAGATATATTTAATTGCTTATTAATTATTATCATATGCTTAATATTTATTTAATGCAATTATTATAGTACTAGATATTATTTATATAATAATGTTTCTAATTACAGATGAAGTTGTAAATTATTGAAGATATTGACTATAATAATTAGTTATCGCTTTCCTATACTACAAGTTTGTTATCTTGACTCCTTCGGTGACTCGAATTATGTACTTGCATGGCCACCTTGTGGCACATCTCATCCCATTTATAGTAATTGTTTAATAAAACAATAAATTAAAATTAGTTTATTAATAATTTAAAGTTAAATGATAAAAATCTCTCCAAAAATCTCTTAATTTAAGAGATTAGCCCTTTTTTGGTTTGGGTTGGTCGGGCCACAGATAGGCCACGGTCGGCTCGAGTGAGCCACGGGTTGGCCCGGCCCAGCCTGACCTATGGCCTAATCACTTCTCTCAAAACGACGTCGTTTTTATTTTTTCTTTAAAAAATAATGAACAGGCCACGTCATGACCGAAACCTAACTAGGCCAGGCCCAGAGCGGCCCGAGCTCAGCCCGACTTATTGACATACCTAGAGATTAGTATTTTAGGTCTTGTTATTTTTGTTTTTCGCCGTCATTCAACCCTGCTTATAAATTTTGGTCATTTCAAATGACCATAACTTCCCTCCATATTCTCACTTCAACAAGAACTCAATATTTCAAAACTCCATATTCTTCGTCTTCTTCTTTCTCGGTTACTTCTTCAATCTTCTTTCTGCTATCTTCTTTTCATTTTTATTCTTCCATAAACCAAGTTAAACCGGCTTCTAATCTAACAACATCAACTACGCAACCTCGATCTTGGATCTTGAACACTAGAGCAACCTGTAATCTTACTTCTGATTTGGAAAATCTTACCATTCATAACGAATATCATGGTCCTAAAGCAGTAAAATTTCACAATGGAAAATTCATTCCTATCTCTCATGTTGATTCATCTTTTTATCAATCTTCAGTTAATATTTTTCAGCTTCATAATGTCTTACTCGTTTCTTCTTCTTGTATGAATTTATTATATGTTTCTGCTTTTATTAATGTCGATAACGTTTTTATTGGATTCTTTCCCAATTGTTTCATGATTAAGGACATTTTATGATCATTATTCTAATTATTGTTGGATTTTTTTAAGTATAAATTTGAAATTCTTAACATTTTTATCAATTTCTATCGTATTGTTAAAAAAAATTTTGATCGACAAATAAAAAGCTCTCAAGCCAATTGGGGAGGAGAATATCAAGCCTCACAATGATATTTATTTAAAATGGAATAACTCAACACAACTTCTGTCCTAAAACTCCAAAATAAAATGGATGTGCAGAAAGAAAATACTGATATATTATAGAAACTGGTTTAGCTTTACTTCAACATTCCTCCGTTTCCACTGATTATTGGACTTATACTTTTGGTACTGTAGTTTACATAATAAATCGGTTGCCTACGCCTATTCTTTCTTATTCTAATCCATATCAAATTCTTTTTCAACGAAGTCTTAGATTACAATAATTTGCATGTTTTTGGATGCTTCGGTTATCCTTGTTTGCGACCTTATACTCCACATAAATTAGTACCTTGTTTCAAACGTTGCGTTTTTATGGAATACATCAAACTTCATACAGGCTTCTATTATCTTGATCTTGAATCTAAAAAGTTTGTTATCTCACGTCATGTTGTTTTTGATATACAAGAGTTTCCTTTTTCCAAATTTTCCATGACGAGTTCCACTATTTATGATTCCTCTCCAACCACTATTTTTTAACCATCATAGTCCTGTAGATAGGCAGGTCGTTTACGAGGTCGATGGCTTTGTTTGATTGAAGTACTAGGGTTTTGTGGAGTTTGTAAATGCGTGAAAGAGGAAGGTGGATATGTAGATACAAGGTTAGGAATCGATAAGGTAATATGGGCTAGGTTATGTCTAAATGTTCAAAATCGAGTGGATTTTCGGGTGTGTCAATTTTGTCATCAAGTTTGTTTATTTGGTTTTGTATATATGTGCGAAATGGGTTCAAGTATTTGGCCCGTGTTGTGTGTATATTGTTCTGGGCTTGTAAATAAAATGTTAGGAGGTGCAGGTTGGGTGGTAATGTTTGTTGGGTATAGTTTTGTGATGAAGGGAAGTGAGTGTTCATGAAATGTCACATCTCTAAAAACTATAATTTTTTCCAAAACTAAATCAAACAATTTGTATCCTTTTTGACCAGGCATGTATCTGATAAACATACATTTGGTAGCTCTTAGTTCAGGTTTGTCCTTAAAAGGTTTGGTGTTCGTTGAAAAACAAAGGCAACCGAAAGTCCGTAATTGGTCGTACGAAGGGGGTTTAGAGTAAAGTTTCTTGAACGGGGTTATCCATTCAAGAGTTTTTGTAGGTAATCGGTTAATTATGTAAGTAGCTATTAGCAAAGCTTCCCCTCAAAATTTTGTAGGTAAGTTGGCGTGGTACATAAGGACGTGAGTAATTTGTAAAAGATGTTTGTGCTTATGTTTAACAACACTATTTTGTTGTGGTATGTAAACACAAGTTTTGATGAAGGATGCCTTTTTCTTGAAATAATTCCTTACAAGAATTTTTTAGGAATTCGGTTCCATTGTCTGATCAACACATAAGACTTTGGTTGAAAAATGTGTTTCAATTATAATGAAAAAGGTTTTGAGTGCATCGGAATAGTAAGGCCTAAGTACGTGTAGCACGTGATAGTTCGTCAACGATTGTTAAAAAATATTTCGACCCATCTATATTTGGTGTACTATATGGACCCCACACATCAAGGCGAAGTAGTTTAAAAGCTTTTTTAGCTACTATCTCGTGTTTTAGAAAAGGTTTGCGTTCTTGTTTTGCTAAAGTACAAATGTCGCAACAAAATTTGACTGATTTTTTTGAAATATTTGTCGGTACATGTAAAAGTTTTGTCGGAGATAGGTGTCCAAGTCTATGATGCCATAAAGTGTACTGATTGGATACAAAATGAACAAAATAATTATTTACGTAAAATTTAAGAGATGGACCTTTCAATCCCGTAGTTAGGTTTTTGGAAGTGAATTTATAGATGCCTCCCTCCACTTCCACAATTGCGATAATGTCATCACTCCATGGGTCCTGCAAGAATACTTGGTTATTAGCAAATATTGCTATAAGTTTATTATCGGTTGCAATCTTGTGTACTGATATCAGATTTTGATTAAAATCAGGTACACACAAGGCATTAGCTAAAGTCAGTTTCGGATGCAATTTAACATCACCTACAGCTGTAACTTTTCTAAAAGAGCCATCGGGGAGAATACCGGGTTTTTATGGTATGATTTTCGACCGAGTTTTCTAGCAAAAGTAAGTTTTGAGCACATGTGGGTGGAAGCTCCCAAATCTACTACCCATGATCAATTGTCATATTTATCGCTACCGAAAGAGAAATCGTTAAAGGGTGTACCTGCAAAATTGTTATAGGCTATGTGATTAGCTTATGGTATTTATTTACCTTTAATAATTCTCATGAGTTCCTGCACTTGTTTTGTGATTGTGGCCATTCCTACCTTCTCTTTCTCCACATTCTGCACTTCCAAAATCGGACTCTCCATCGCAATTGATTGCAAACATAGTTTTCCCTTTCTTCCGTTGCAATTTCCTGTACTACTCCGGTACTCCATTCAATTTGAAACACGTTTTCCTAAAATGTCCCCTGTCATGGCAATAGTTACAATATATGTCCTCCTTTCGTATAAATCCTTTCTTGTTTCCTCCTTCCTTATTCCAATTCTGCCATTTTTCATTTCTTGGAACAGAGGCACTGGCGGCAGTATTTGCTAATAACGCTACATTTATTTGTGAATTGTTGCTAGACAAACCATTAATATTTCTTTGTTTTTCCACACTGGGGATCATAGAAAAGGCTTTAGTAACAGATGGTAATGGCTTTAGCAGGATAATTTGGCTCACAATAGTTGCGAATTCTTCCCTTAATCCTAGCATAAATTGCATCAATTTATTCATGTTTACTATGCTCCTATTGTGATTTGCAGACTCACAAACACAATTCATTATAGGCATCAGACTGTCTATATCATTCCACAACTTCTTTAACTTCATGAAATATTGAGTCACATAATCATTACCTTGACGTAGGTTGTTGGTTTCCTGCATTAATTGGTACAGGTGTGGATCATTATTTTCTCTGTAGCGATTTTGCAGCTCCTCCCGTAGGTCTTGAGCGGTAGTTACCACTAAGAACGAATCTCGTATTTCCTTTGTGAGTGCGTTAAGGATCCAAGCAATTACCATATTGTCTGCAGTTGTCCACTTTTGTCAATAGTGTGTTGTTTCCTTGTGGCTTCTTTGCTTCTCCATTTACGAATCCTAGTTTGTTCTTCGCCTTTAGAGAAATAATCATCGATCTGCTCCAGCTCAAATAATTGTTGCCGTCGATTATTGTCGTTACCATGAGTATTTTCGGGCTGTCCGTCGGTGACACGGTAAGGTCATCTGGTTTGTTTATATACTCTTCGTTGCTTGTTTCACTTGGTCCTTCCATTGTGTCTTCGATTTGGGTTTTAGTGTTTTAATTTTGTAATCGGTAAGTGTTTATGGATCTCGCTCTGATACCATGCAAAAATAGAACGATACCAGAATAACGCCGATGACAATGATGATAAAAGTAGAGCACGTAAGAAAATTGAAAGAAGATTATATTAATCCTTTCTATATCTTATGATAGTATCTGTATAAGCAGTATTTATATACGAAAAATTGATCTAACATAATTTATCCTGTTGTATTTACAAAAGAAAAAAGGAATAAAATTGTTTCTGCGTCTGTCCTTAATTATTTGAGTTTGTTGGAGAAGATGCTATTTACGGGTGAAAGGAGGTTTTTGGAGTTTATCGCGTGAAGTTGAGTGTATTGTATTGTTGTGTGTTCGTTGGGCTAAATAGATGGGCTTTTCGTATCTCTACAAAATTACATATTATTTTGAAATTCTTTTTTGGAGAAAAATGAATAAAGAGTATATTTGAATCTGGTAAATTTGATTGTGTTATAACTTTTCTTGCTCCTTAGTTTGGTCAAGTCCTTTCATTAGAATTTTTATTAATTTTGAAATTGAAGTTAGAGAAAATGTCGCTGATTCCAAGCATCTTCGGTAACCGACGAAGCAGTGTCTTCGATCCATTCTCAGCAGTGGATTCGTGGGATCCATTCAGGGACTTTACTTTTCCTTCTTCTTCTTCGCTCATTCCTCGGGAGAACTCTGCTTTCGTTAACACTCGCATAGACTGGAAGGAGACTCCTGAGGCTCACGTGTTCAAGGCGGACCTCCCAGGCCTCAAGAAAGAGGAAGTGAAAGTGGAGATTGAGGACGACAGGGTGCTCCAAATCAGTGGGGAGAGGAACGTGGAGAAGTAAGACAAGAACGACACGTGGCATCGCGTGGAGCGAAGCAGTGGGACGTTCTTGAGGAGGTTCAGGCTTCCGGAGAACGCCAAGATGGAGCAGGTGAAAGCGTCTATGGAGAGTGGTGTTCTTACCGTCACTGTTCCTAAGGAGGGAGTGAAGAAACCTGAAGTCAAATCCATTACGATCTCTGATTGAAGCTAGTTGTCGTTGATGCAAAGAGTTGCGACATTCGGTTTCTTTTTGTGTCTATGTTATGTTTTATAATTATTAGCAAATAATGTTTTCACAGTATTATATTAAAGAAGGTTATGAACGGCGTCGTAGCAAACATTTCCCTCCATTTTGAAATCTTGATTTTTCTTGGCTCTTCTTTTTTGGTTTTATTGTCTTCTTCATCTTTCATTTCCTTTTCCTCTCCGTCTTCAGCTCTCTTAGCTTCTCTCTCTCTTTTCCTTGATTTCTTTTAGCACTTCACTATCTTGTTGTCCTATAATCGACTTCGATCTTTATTATGAAGGAGATCAGATGTTTCGGAAGAGCAATCACGAAGAAACGGAGAAGAACGTAAGAAATCTTATTTTATATTTCTGTTTCTTGCTTCTCTTGTTCTCCGTTGTTGATCGTTTGTATCATCTAAAGAAGCGATGGTGGATAAAGTTGGGAGGGGACTGCAAAAGAACGTTTAAACCTAAGGCTGTACTCAGGTGTTCTTCAAATTCTTTGGATCGCTGAAACTTACTGTGGAACACAAGAACCAAATTCGGTCATAGAAACAATAATCTGATCTCTAGCAGCGAGAACCTCTGTGTCAAGTTGAAAAAGTATCTTTAACTTTTTCTCCGTGTTAGTATCAAATTAATAATAACTCTTCTATGTTATTATGATTCATTTGTAACGGAACAACCACAATCTAAGAAGCCGAAGATTGAAGAGAAAAAAAAAGGGGAAGTGATTTAACTAATGAGTTAATGAAGAAAAATAAATCAATTCTTATTTAGAGGGAGGTGGTGTTTATGATGCAGTATGGAGGAAGAAGACGACGAGTGTGAGACAGACGAAGATGATGATGAAGAAGACTAGTCAAAAGATGAAGGAGAGCATGTTCCTTTAATTGATCAATGCTCAGCAGAGGTGTTGACAAGTATATGATATAGGTCTTAATTGGTGCCGCCGGTGAGAGTTACACAAACTGACTTGAAGGATGAGGAGATCCCATCTCCCGCCCTCGACACGCCATGTACAAGAATTGTGAGGTGTTTTGGTTATTTATTCAATTTAATTATTTTGTATAATTTTATCTTATTTTTCAATTCATTCATTTGTGTTTGTGGTTGTGCGTGTTTTTTTGGTTGACATTGCTTATTATGACCCCAATTCTCTTGGTCTATTACTTCCATTTGGCAGATCAAATCTTATGTACTCTTTTTTTTCCTATGCCTTCTATTCTAACCAGATCTATCCATTTAGAATTTCTCCCTCTAAATTATTAGATGATCATACGTTACTTAAAATATGTAGGCACAGGATAAAGCGTACAGAAGATTTGAACCCGACCTCTACAACCATGGTCACCAGGTTTAATAGTTCATCCTTACTCCTCGTCTATATATTTACATTCATTAATATTTATTTTCGTTTGTATTACTTAAAATTTCATATTTCCAGTGCATATTTCCTGCATACACTGGAAATATGATGGCAAATTACAACGTATATCATGGAACAACTTTTAAGGCTACTTATGAATATCAAGACACCAAGACTTTTGAGGCCAAAGTCCATAGTGATATTCTTGGACATCATGCAAGTAGGGTCAGGCTAAAATCTTGAATGCAAGTTATTTTAGTTATGTACTCATTGATCTTATTTATTTCGTTCCCATTTTGCTTAATTATCAAACTTCAATTATTAGTATATATATCTATTTATTTATGATAGCTTTAGGTGTAAAGCTGCAATCTTGTTTTGTCAATCAAACTATCAACATATCTTGGCGGTTCTTTAGATGTTTTAGATAGCCAAGATCTTAGGAAAACTTATCAAATCTTTTGTTTCATTTACACTAAATCTTATTCATATATTTATGCGGAATCTACGTAAATGTATGGATGAAATTTAATAAAATTTATGTAGAATTCACGTAAATGTGTAAATGAGATTTAATGAAACATGATAGGAATATCATAAGTCATAACTGATATAAGAAATCCGATTCTCAAGAAAATGCTTGGGCAGATTTTAATGATAGAAACTGTTATTTTTCATAATGAACTGTAGTACATTTTCCTTTTTTTTTTGGTTTGTTTTGAAATGAGTTTTCCCAAAACCTGTATTAGTTTTGGGACTTATATTTTCATTTGATACTTTGAAATTATGGTAATTTGATGTGTGATACTGAAATTTCTATTTTATTATATGTTATAACATTGCCCATCTTTTAGTGAAAAGTTATTAGATAGTTTCTCAAAGTTACATATTATTTCTTATTTTATGTACCTTAACTTTAGAATTTGCTTTAATAGAACTCATGTGTTGCAATTTCTCGTCAATGTAAAATACAGTTTTTTGAATATTTGTTGACTCTTTCAATGTATTTGTTTCTTTTTTGTTGCGTATAGGAAGTTACGAAATTGACAACGAACCCGTTAGTTAAATGGGTGCGAAAGTGATTATTTTTTATTTTAATTTTATCCTTTTCAAACTATGAAATGAACTAAAACTTTGATAATCCATGTATCCTTTCATGTTTACTTCACTTAGGAGTAAAGGATTTCATGCATATCTACTCGGTAGAAAATGTGAAGGATGCTCACAACAATATTGACTGGAGGAAAACCTAGTTGAATCTTTACTACGAATTCTGAGATACAGCCAGCATTAGCATGTGGTCCCAACGTTTAGTAAAAGAGTAATCTAAATTGGAGTTCATCAAGTTTCAAAATTAGAAATGAAGATAGGAATACCGTCAAAAAAAAAAAAAGAAATGAAGATAAGAATGAATTTGAAAGGAGTGATGAGATTAATACGTTTTTTAGGTTGAGAGAAGAAATCTATTTAAGAACAATTAGCACTTCTCTTTCTTGTAAAAGGCTTTCATCACGGTCATCTTCTCTACAAAATCATCCTGACCTCTGTTTTCAATGCTGAACTTGTCCAACCGAAGTGCAACTTCCTCATCCTGCAAAACTACTCTCTGTGATTGTTATCAAAGCCAAAGTTGCCTTTGCAGTTGCCTAAGATTTGACAATTGGTTGAGCCTGTGAGTTCCATTATCAACTATCCTTCTTTTAGTTATCTTCTCTCAGTGCTAAAGAAGTTGGCCTATGAATAATGAATTTTGTGTGCTATTTGCAAACGGACGCTCTCTTGTACGTCAACGTCTAGAAAAAGTAAAATTCAACCCATCATAAGATCCCTCTCCTTCGACCCCATACCTGATTGGTCATAATGGCGACACCTAAATCGCCAAGCTCAGGAACTGATTGGTCATAATGGCAACACCTGATGAGATCCTCTGTGCCATTCCTCCAAACTTGTATCAGAGGATTTCATCCACAAATTTCTAGAACTGGGGAAATGAGGATCTCATCTGGATCTATCTACACTGGAATCTCCAACCCTCTCATTCTTTTCAAACTTAGGGAAAGTATGGAATGAGTAATCATTTATTCATCACTGCTGAAACTGCCAAATGTCTCCAATAACAACCCATGCAAATTCCTATACAAATACCTATCCCTTCCCTTCCATTAAAAGAGTTGACAAAAAAGTGCCACTTATGTACATGTTCATAATTATCCTCCAAAATAATGATGGTTAACCGTAAGAGCTCACAGCCAAAAAATTCCCATCCCTTACAGACTTTGTGTACCAAAAACGCAAGCAAAAAGAATTAGGTATGACTATTTGATAGCATAAGAGCGGTTGCATACCAGTTCAACTGCCTCTGTGAACAAGGTGGAAAAACTGGTTAATGCCTGAAAAACTCCTGGCAAGCCAGTCTGAAGATTATTAAGTGTCATTGCTCTAGTCACCTCCACTGCCTTGGCATGCCTCAACATCTCATCTTCCACTCTTCTTTGGCAAGTCGCAAGCTCGGATTTCTTTTCGGCCAAAGGATCTCGAGCATCCAATGCATGTCCATTATCTGGCCCTGTATCTGGAAGCCCAATCCCAACCATCGAGTACGACTGGTAGAATTTCCTTTCTATATTTCGAAGAGAGGAAGCCTTCTTCTCCAGCTCCTTTGATGCAGTGTCGGTCCGCTTTTTGATTTTGAGCTCCTCGGTTTGTTTTACTAATATCGCATGGACAACATTGACAAAGCTCTTAATGGCTTCCGAAGCAACTGTGTCCGGAACACGGTCCAGGGCAAGTTTCCACTCATCCAAGAATGCAAACACATCAGAGTGCTCCATTCTGCCACCTACGTCGTCATTACTTACTGGAAGAAGGGTAAGTTTGAACCATCCATGGATGGAGAGAATGAAGTCCCTTTGGAACTTTATTAAGCGGCAGAAACTGGAATGCCAGGCAGAGACAGCAGATTCGAGGTCACGTGTTGCCTGCCTGTGAAGCTCAGAAGTTGATTCACCCTTTATTGATCTGTTCACAAGGCCACGGACTTGTTGAACAACGTCGTTCTGAATTTCATGGTACTGGTGCATTGATCTCCACATGTACATTAATCTGCATTAACTATGCTTTTAAAAAACAGATTGGAAATAACGGGCAGAACATAATTGGCAAGCCAAAGCTTTCACCTCTAAATGCAACATAAACAAGGTGGATAGCAACTAAAATTGTTTACCATGCAATCTCCATGCAATGCAAATGAAACCCATGGAATCTCCATAGGACATAAATTGGCATCATCACTAATTACTTTCACCTCATAAAACACAGATCACTCACTCTCACAGGAAATCAGGTTTTAAGACATTTAAAGGTGTTTATGAAGATACTCAAATGATTAACTAAAAGTTTTAATGAAGAGAGACTCCATCTTCGATCAGACTCTAGTCTAAAACAAGTTGAATTCTGACAATTGAAGAACATGATGAGAATAAGCTCCTAGTTTGAACACAGATTGTATGTGGAGTCAGGTTGGGAATCATTCGATGGGAAAGGCTGTCAATGACAATTCCACAAGATAAGACTTAGAAGTTTGATAAAACAAGTTCAGAGTGGTTACAGTTCATATTTTGTGTGCACACACATGGACAATGATCAGAAAAGAAATGGCATACCCGTGACACAGCTCGACTAGCTGAGGAACAAGATCAGAGTCCCTAAGGCCTATGATAGCAGTCGAGGTGGTAGAAACAGCTTGAGAAGTGACTATAATCAAAGACTGCAATCTTGTTATTGAAGTCTTGGTCTTGACTAGCTTAGTATCATCCTCACCCTTGTACTCCTGACTCTGCAGTGTCGATAGCTTCTTCTCATGCTCAATCTTAACACCTTCTCTAGCCTACATAATTTGAGAACAATTTTATTCATCAAGGTCGGCATCTACCAATCAAAAACCACAAAAATTAAACTCGGTTATGTGATTCAATGCCAACATAATAAGTAATACTTTCCAAGGTTTCATTAAGGTTAACACATCTCCTCTTTCTTAGAGCTTCTACTTCAAGAATAAACTTCAGAGACAGCATAATCCTAACTTGTATAATGTACTATAAGAAGATAAATGGTAGAAAAGGGTAAAGGGCCGTTACAAATGTATCCAAAGCTGAACAGCAGGGATTTTGAGCCGACCGTACCCACACACATAAACACACACAAACAGACGCACGCATCCCTAGGACAAAAAAGGAATAGATCATGCTTGCCAATCCGGTGGGTTAAGACTTGAAAGTGAAATTGAATAAGGAAAACAGACAAAAAGATAAATCTATCACCCTATAATATCCACCGTCCAAATCAAGATGATGCAGTAATTGACACATTCCACAAGAGAAATCTATCAGCTAGAGGGGGTATCCTGTCCCATGAAAGTCCAAAAACGACAAAAGTGTCCAAAATCCGGTCATAGTCAAGCCGACGGTGGACTTACGCTACCAGTAACTGCAACACTAGTGTGTATGTACAGACATTTCGCTTTGCCCACAATTCTTTTTCATTTTCAGAAGATAAAATGTACAAAAAGCAAAGTACCTTCACTTCCTCGTAAAGCTTCTTTTCCCAAGCCAAGAGGCGTTCCATCGTAGAACAAAGACTTCTCGGTCCACCAGGTTGATTGAGCAAACCCGGGTCGAGCCGGTACTTCACGGCCAACGGCGGTTTTGAGGTCCAACTAGAGCTCAAGTTACTCAATACACTAGTTGAATGATACACCGTTCCTGCAATGAATCAACAGAAATTTGAATTTAGTTTTATTTATTTTTGAAAAATAATAATAATAACAGACTTACGCTTCAGTTGCCTAAAACTCCGATCAAGTTGAGCTCTCCCAATTTCAAGCATCTCCGATACCTGGTCGCCCGCGGCGGCCGCCTTATCGAAGTTCTCCTTAATAGCCTCCAAAATCTCCTTCAAGTCCTTATGCCTAACTACCATTTTCATGTCGGAGATCTCTCCAGTTCTGAAACTAGCCGACGACAACTTGTCGGATTTACTCGCATTCCGATATGTCGGTTGCTGCTTAAACGACGAACCGAAATTCGACCGTGTCCCAATCTCGGATCTGGACCTCACGTCCTCTTCCTCCTCCTCCTCCTCCTCCTCCTCGTCGTTGCGGTTTTGGTCCGAAGAGGTTGTAGTGCTGTAATGGTCGTGGTGATCTCCCCACTCGCTACACTGAACTTCCTCTCTCTCGGTCTCTTCCGACTGCTGTTTCATGTTCATGCGATTACTGTTGCTATACTTCTTGCTGAAGAAGTCATACTCCGACCTTTCGGTTTCGGTCTCCACGTCATCGTCGGCATCTGAATAATGATGAGGTCGATTCTCGTTGTTTTGAGCCTGCGCTTTGCGATCAAAGAACTCTGAGTCTGGTGGTGAGGGAGGGTAGAATTTCTCCCAGTTCCACATAGACGAGGCTTGTGAAGGCGTCCTAGAATAAGTCGAGTTCGCCTGGTAAGCCGTTGGATATTCGAAACCCATCGTGAAATTCGACTTCTGGCTCCTCGGCGACGTCGATTCGGAGAGTATATGAGGGAGTTTCGGCGGCTTGCGGCGGCGATTGGCGGTTGACTCGAGACTCGAAGCTGAGAGGATATGAGGGAGTTTGGAGCTTGCTATGGTCGGAGAAGGAGGAGAGAAATGTGGTGGTGGCGCCGGAGGCGGTGGCGTGGTGGACCGGCCGAAAGACGGTGAGGGATGTACAGGGACACCTGGAGGAACCAAATTGTAGTTGACGGAAGGAGTAGGGTCTGGAGTGTGAAGGAACACGGCAGGTGTTTGTTCGGAGACGGAGAGAGGTTCGCCGGCGGCGAAGGAGCAGAGTGCCGAGCCGGTAACGCACAGCGAGCGGCAGTAATCGGCATGAGCCGCTGCGAGGTGGTGGCGCGCACAGACGGCTTCTTTGATGAGGCGGCGCCGATCCTTGCACCGCCGCACCGTGTCTTCATTATCTAGCTTCGACGCCGTACATCCCATCTCGGACTGGAACCAAACAGAAACAGAAGACTGTTTGTTATAGCAAGTGGAGAAGTAAGTAGTAGTTGTAGTTGGATTGATAGTGGAGCATAGCTTAAGTGAGTTGGTTTGAGTACTTGTGAGTGAGAGTAAACGCTTTACGTTTTCTTTTCCTCTCCTTTCCCTTTCTCTTCTCTCGAATGTTTTTGGTGTTTTTTTTATCTTTATTTTTTAACAAATACTAAATTGAGTTTTTCGCTCTTTCATTTTCGTAGATTTAAAATATTAGGGTTGTTTGGTTATTAGCTTATCAGCTAAAAAATTAGTTGATTGAATAAAGTTATCTTATTGATCAGCTATTTTAATATTTGGTAATTAGCTAATTGGAATTAGTTGATTGAACCAATCGGTTGATTTTTAAAAAGCTTAAGAGAAGTAACTTTTTACTTCAGTTGATTGAATAAATAACAGAAGATTACCTTCAATCCCAAACACCAGTTACTATAGGATAACTTGTATTGTGCTTTTTTGTGATGTCTGTCTCTGCCGCTGCTACCTCTCAACATGGCCTTTACTCATTAGTCTGTGAATATTTTTAACCACTAATTTAACAACTTTCTGTAATCGATCTTCATTAGTTGGCTAAGTTACGTGGTAGATATACACTTATTTTATTATAAATCACACTAATTTAGTACAAATAGTAGAGTACAAGTAATAAATCACATTAATTTATTATTATTATTATATGTTATATTTTAATAGATTTATAAACTTAATTTTTATAAAATTAAATATCTAATATAATTTTTTTAAAGTCATACCTTATAAGTTATTTTACATATAAACAGCTACTACTGAACAACTAATTTTACCAAACATATCTAACAAACAGTTAATGTAATTTATTGGTTAAATCAGTTAATAGAATCAGCTATCAACTAATAGCTAAATACAATTAGCTGCTTGTTAAACATAGTCATTATATTATGATTCAATTATGATAGAAATGTATAATAATTATATATATATATGTATGTGCGCGTGTGTATACGTGCATGTGTATAATTTTAAAAGAAAAAATAAATTTAAGAGGTATTGTTAATTATTATTTATAAATTCAAATTTTTAACTTTTTATATGTAAAAATATTAATATTTGAAAAATAGACAAAAATTAAACCAATAATATTTAAAAGTTTAATCGATATTTCACTATTATAAGATCATATATAATAAAAATAAATTAATTAGATTTTTTAAAAATTGAAGTTTAATTTAAGAAAGAAAATATTAAATAAAAGAATTTATATAATAAAAATTATGAATTAATCAATTAAAATAACTAATTTTTATACATTATTTAATAAAAATTAAAAATTTTTAAGATTAAATCGTGTTTTTTTAATGATTTTTTTATCATTGATATAATTAAATCGTGCCTGTCTCTATCTCTCTTATTCTACAGAAGACAAACAATAGGGACACAACACAAGTCACATGTTAATATAATAAATTAATTGCTGTCAAAGTGTCTGATTAGTTGGTGATCTTTCTGATCACTAGTCCTGTTTTAGCTTAATAGTGTACTTTTGGAGTGTTCTGGTGGAAGATAAGGAAGGCATGGCCCCTACTTGTTGATCATTAAGTCTACGGTTCTAAGCAATTGCAAGGTTGGAATTTGTTTCTTTTCTTCCAACTAGACTCTCTTGTGTTCTTGTTCCCATTTGCGAGCAGAAAGTAGATGGATGGAATCAGTTAACTTTCTTACTAAGGTTTAGTTTGGGAATAGCGGCGGGGATTGATAACTTAATAAAATCACTAAAAAAGTAAATACTTATTCTTAATAAGTACTTAGGTATTTAAGATTACTATTTTAGTAACTGTTAAAACATAAAAATAAGTTTTTAGCAAGCGCGGTTGTAGTTGTTGAAGAGAGATAAAATGACTAAAAAATTTATTGATTTAATAAACTATTAATTGTTATATAAATAATTAAAAAATATATTATT
>JANZXP010000004.1:852380-863389 GCA_027576715.1 Erythroxylum flavicans
AGCGTCGTCGTTTGTTGCTTGAACCGCCGCTCTATTGCTCTGCGAATCAGCCACCGGATTTGACATTCAGAGAAGTGTTTTGATTTCCGACTCACACAGCTAAATGGATTAGAGGGAATTTTTGGGAATTGACGGTACTTTATAGATGCCTAACTGTTCTATAGACGGCAAGTCGTTCGTGACAAGTTACAGAAAGACCTTTCTTCGTAGCCTCAAATGATAATGTGAAGGGTTACCGTACCAAATTACTTGTACAATCATCACGCTCTACTTGCATATGCTCTGATGCAATGAGTCCCACATTGCACAACTTTGATGTAATGGCACGGCTCCATTCTTACATTATTTTTCTCGGATCCGAACTCACAACGTAGAGCGACCTAGGCGGAAACTTAGTTAGCTCTGATATTACCAAGTCCCCAAAAGACTTTAGGAAGGGTTAGCATATTAAATTACTTATACAACCAAATCATTGTTAATGGGACATTGATTTAACTAATCATAAGGTATATGCCATTCATATCATTTACCGTCTCTGCTGCATGAGTACATCTGGACATTTATGTTCTTTAACATTGGAAAATCACCCTTGACTAGTCTACAGAATGTAAACGGATAATGACAGACTTACCTCTTTCTTGATTAATGGAGCTTCCCAAATTTGCAAGATACAAACAAGATTTTCCTCCTTTATTTCTTACTTGGTTTCAACACACTGAGCCCCTAAAAGGCTTTATTCATGGATAGCATATTAAATCACTTATACAACCACCACACTTCGCTTGCATATACTATAATACAGTAGGCTCCACATTGTGCAACTTTGACATAATAGCATAGCGGCTTCATTGTCACATTGTGTTTTTGGGATTCGAACTTGCGACATGGGACAACCCAGGCCGAAACTTGATTGTCTCTGATACTACTGAATCTTCCAAAAGGCCTTGTGAAGAGTTAACATACCAAATCACTTATACAAAATAGATTTATTGTGAATTATTGAATTATGACTTGATATAAAAACTTTTTTTAAAATCCAAATTCTAGTTGGGGGTTCAAAGTTTTGTTTTGAATTTTAGTTCGACTTTAAATTTAGGGATGACAAATGAAACTAAGTTATTAATTTAAAATTTTTTTAAAAAATGATATCATTTTAATAAAAAATGTTGTTTTGTCACTCTTAGTTGGGTCTGGACAATCCTGACCGAAGCCCTGCTCGTAGCATGATCAGACCAATAAATCTTGACTCGTGACTCCACCAATGGGCCAATCAACTCAGGTCTAGTCCATTGACTTCAAGCTAAGCCGGACCGAATTGTCATCTCTAATTGAGTTTTGAATTGGACTCGAAATTTAATTTTATAACCTAAACTCTAAATCAACTTAATATCTTTTACATGTAAAATAATATTATTTTACATATTTAACAAAATGATGTTTTTTTTCAACAAACTCAATTTCGAATGGAATATTTTAGACCTTATTGTTTAAAAGTTTAAAAATTATTTAATATCTCTTATGTTTAACTATTTTTAAATTACTTCATACAATTATTTATTGTTTATTTTCTAATGAGTTAATTACTAATTTACTATATTATTTCATGCCTTTTATTACAAATCTTGTTTAATAGTGTGACTAATATTTGGACTTTTATCCTAATAACAAAACATTTGATAGTTTTTAATTTAAAAAAGTTAAATTGTAATATAATAACATTAAAATGTTTATTTTTTTATTTTATTAATTATTGAGACATATATAAATTGACAGTAACTATCAAAATTAGAAATTGGGTATTTTTAAATGTGAAAATGGGAGGGAATGTTAATTATAATTTGTAAATAAGAACGCTACGTATTACATAATAAGGCAAAATCTTCAAACTCCACATGCGAAGGACCAAAAGAGGAAGTCCCCAACCTAAAGCCAGACGTCTTCGGAGAAGCTGAAACTGCTGTTTCTGGTGCCAATTTCCGAATCACAGCAATCCTTCTCATAGCAGAAAACCCTGAAAACCTAATTTCGGGATTTACGCGAAGAAATCTTAATCCGAAGAGAGAAACCCTAATTTCTACGACCCTATTTGTAAATGCCCTGAGTCTCGCTTCGCGACCATAAGCGGTCTTGTCTTATAGCTACAGATGGATATCGAACAAAGGCAAGCAGAGCTGATCGATCACTTCGTGAAGCGAGCATCGGCTTTGGAGGGTTCAGCCCTTGTGCCCCTTGTCGTTGAGGCCACTTCGCATCCTTCTCTCTTCGCTTTCTCTGAGATTCTCGATATACCTGCAATTGCCCAGGTCAGAATTGGACACCCATTCTTGGGTTTTCCGTAGTTTAGTTCCATTCCCAAGTCCGTTCCTTTTTGTTACTTCTTCTATTGTTCGTATGATTTTGTCCCATTTTGTTAGTGAGGAAGTAGGAAAAAGGACGATCTTTTTTTTAATGCAAAATTGTAAATTTTCATATTGTGCTATTTGTATGCTCTTGTGTATTAACTAGTAAACTATATGCAGCTTGAAGGAACTGAGAATTCTTCTTATCTGAATGTGCTTCGGTTGTTTGCACAAGGCACTTGGACTGATTACAAGAGTAAGTTTATAGCTTCCGTCTTTGTTTCCTGTTCAATTCCTTATTACGCTTGTAGTTGGCGTATTCGTAGTTCTAGCCTTTTTTAAGGAACTGAGAATCATATCACATCCACCCAGCTCGCTTATTTTGGCCTGCTAGGGTTTGGTGAGTGATGAGGGAGAAACACTAAAAAGTTAGATATTTTACAGTTTTAGTGGAATATTATTTTAGAGTATAGCATATGCTACTGAAATCCAGATGTATTACTCAAAAGAGAAGAAGTGAAAGAAGGTTGATAACTTGCAAGAGTTCTGCTGAATGGTGCTGTGCTATGATCATTTTGTTGTTGCTGCTAGATGTGAAAAGAGTTTACCTTAGTAACTTTATTTATGTTGGCCCTTTTCTTTTATTCAGTTGGATGGCATAGATCTCGATTCATTTCCCTTATTGTTTTGAGCATTAAGTCCATTTATTTACAGATAATGCAAGCAGTCTCCCGCAACTGTTTCCCGATCAAGTCCTTAAACTAAAGCAACTTACTGTGCTAACACTGGCTGAAACAAATAAGGTGTTCTTCAAACTTTCCAACTATTGGTTATTTTCTTGATGTCTTGTCAGAATAAAATCCTGCTAAGCTTAAGCAGACAGAAAAGCATATATATTAAGTTGAAATATGGTCTAATGTTGGTTAGTTACTCAAATTTGAGGGGAAAATATATTTGCTAATTGTTGTAAATCTAACAATTATGAAGAATTTTCCAACAACATGATAAATTGGTAAGTTTTTCTTGAGATAAGCTGTCAAAAATATGAGACCATGGAGCTGTATTCTACATATCAAAAAATGAATGTTGTTTGACATTTCATAACATGGTCCTTTTAAGAGTGAATAATTCTATTTTTCTTTCCGCTTACCTCCCTGATTCTTGACTTCATGCATGTCAATCAGGTATTACCCTATGATGAACTAATGCAGGAGCTAGATGTCACAAATGTTCGTGAACTTGAAGATTTTCTTATTAATGAGTGCATGTATTCGGTAGGTCTTTTTTCCAGATGGATTTTGTTCCTGATAGTGAATTCTGTGTGTGCTTTAGTTTTGTTTTTGAGAATAACTGTTATATAGAAATGAATAAGATACAGAAATTGTTTTTTCTATATGGATTTGCTTGTTTTTGAAAGGAATTTAGTGTTTAAAGGTGTCAATTCAAAGGGAAGAGATATGATGAGTTCTGATTGTTATTCTTCTCCTTTCTTCTGTTAGGGAATAGTTAGAGGAAAGCTGGATCAGTTGCGCAGGTCCTTTGAGGTCTGTGATAATCTCAGTCACATTACCTTATGATATTGGCGTTTGTCCTTTTCTTTTTCATCATCTCAGAGTTATTCTGAAGCTTAATAATATTTTTGCGGAGTACAGGTCCAATTTGCCGCTGGGAGGGATCTCGGGCCTGGACAACTTACTAATATGATACAAACACTATCTAACTGGTAAGAACTTATTTCTTTTCTCGCCATGTCTTGTAACATGCATTACTGAAGTACATACTATTAGCCAGATCAAACACTGTAGGAGTTTTTGAAGTTATGCTTCTCACCTTTGCCAATCTATCATCTTCAATCTACCTGTTTTGTTACAATCTGCTAGTTTCTCTGTGTATGTTGCTCGAAAATTTGAAACTCTTCCCCTTGCGTTACATCTTCCATATGCTGTGGTACCATATCTAACCTTGTTCCTGTGGTTAGGTTGGCTACATCTGACAATTTGCTTGCCTCAATTCAAGAAAAGATAAAATGGGCTGATCATATGAGTGATTCGGACAAGAAGCATCGAAAAGATGTTGAAGACAGGGTGGAAGAAGTGAAGAAGTCACTTGCCCTCAAGGTCTGTCGAACTCAATTTTATTTTCAGCAGTAGATAGTTAACCATCCCCAAGTTGATAGAAACAGCTTTATACTCCAAAAGCTTTAGTACTCCTCTTTTCTTTTTATTTTTCTTGGTTGTAACTTGTGAGATATAAAGTTGCAAAGCCTCAAGATATACTGAAACTTGGGTTTTTACAAGCACATGTTTAGTGTAGCATTCAATGATCCAACTTGGTAACTTTGAACTGTTGCATTTAATCTGAATTTAGCTGGAGTATAAGGATTCTTCTTTTGATTTGGTTGAAAGCAAGTGATAGCTACAATATAATAAACAAAACTCTTGTTACTGGGATATGTTGGTCGATGTGTCTTACTTACATTGTGGCAGAAGTTACACAATCTAAGCAGGGGGACATCGAGTTCCGAGGGCACGAGGAGATCTACTCTGAACCTAGTGGAGTGATGGATTACGAGGAAGAACGAAGCCGACCGAAAAGGTACTGTTGTCGTTCTACTTCTTTTCTTGTTTAAACAACCACAAGCCCTCTGCTAATCTGTTATTACATGTGGGATGAAATGCAGGAGGCGGCAACCATTGTCTTGAAGTTGTAACAGCTCAGTTCATGTTATTGGAGTGGATGGGTGTTCCGGCAAACTTGACCGATTTTTTCAGTCACGGCATTCTGACCAGAAGATTATATATGCTTTTGGGTACAATGGTGCCGCTCCGACAGTGTCACATTCAGACTCTGATATGTTCCAATTGTTACCTTTGTATTGGACTTGAACATGTTTTTCTTGGTTGAGTTGGAAAGACCAATACCATATTTGGTGGTGCGGCAAAAGTTCTAAAGGGTCACAGAAAAGAATTCCTCTCTCTCGCTTTATATATATATAAATATATATATGATTCCTGCTATTTTACCAGCATTTTGGCATACATTTTGGGTAAATTATATTTATAATTTCGTCAAATTTCATAATATTAATTAGAAGTTTAAAAGCATAAATTAACTACTAAAATTTTCAATTTGTTATAATTATAAATTATATAAGTTGAATCTATATTAATAAGTGGCAGTTAGTCGATGTTTTTAACCATTTGGTCGGTTGAATCTTCAAATTTAGAATATTTTTTGATTTGATTTATTTTAATAACTTTTGTTGTTAAACATTGATCGACTAATTAATCAATCGGTTAATTTTTATAAATTAATAAGTTTTTATATGCTAAAATAAATAAATTAATTTTTATTTAACAATTTTTAATTAAATTTCAAAATTTTCAACAAATAAAGACAATATTTTTAATTATATTTTAAATTCTTTAATTTTATTTAATCTTTAGTCGATTTTATAACAGTGTAATATCAATTAAACTTTTTAAATTTTAAATTCTTTATTTTTACAAGGTTTAACTTCAGATCTATTTTTAAAATATCAATTTTCAATCTGTAATCTTATATTATTGGGCTTTTAATTACAATACAGGAATTTAAATTTATATAATGTTTAGTTTATATAACCTTCTAAAATCATATTTATAACAAATTAAAACAATATTTAATTACCATTTTAAATATTTATAATTAGTATTATAAGATTAATCAAATTTTAAATTTAAAAGGTAATTTACTCTTTATCTTTCCGAGTTTCCACATCAATGCTTTATTTTTGAATAAATAAATGAATAATACTCTCGCTTTGATGACAAACGTAAGAGGTCGTCAAGGTGACGACGGATAAGGTGCATAATTGGTCAGTGCCTCAGTAGCGTGTACACTTTCCTAACTGGGAAACTTTATTCAACCACGTGCTTTGACTTGTTGACATAAACTAGTAAGTCCTTAATATCTACTGCGAGGGTGTTTTGGTTGATGCTTTTGAAAAGGGGCTGATAAATTTAGGAAGAGGTTAATAAGTAAGGAATAAAAAGTGAATAGTTGTTAATGATTATTATTATAAAGGTAATAGTTTGATAGTTTATTTTTAGGAAATTCTCTGTACCTTTCATTTAGTAGAGGAATGAAACTCATTCTTTAATATTGACTCTTTAAAAAAATATATTTTCAATACTAATTAATTAAATTAAATTAAATAATTAAAATATAATTAATTAAAATATAATTAATTAATTAAAATATAATTAATTAATTAGTTATAATATAATTAATTAAAATATAATTAATTTTTATTTCTTAATATTTTTCATAAACTAATACTATCAATTGTAATAGTAATCATTCCTTCCTCATAATCAACTATCATAATTATAATGATAATATCTATTCTTATTCCTTACTATATTCATTCACATTCTTATTACCATTCCTTCCTGCGAATCAACCGCATCCTAAAACGTACGATGTTGATTGCAACGGCTCAAGCTTGTAAGCAAATTTGATATAATCTAATTTGAAATAAATTAATTTAATTTAGTTTGATCATGTTTAAATTAATATTTAATAATTTTTAAATTGATCAATTTTAATAAATTACTTCAGTATAAATCAAATTAATAGAATTAAGATTTAAAATTAAGTATTTAAATTAAACTAAATTTAAGTTTAAACTCATATTTGAATTTAAAAAGTCTATCCAAATTTAATTATTGTAAATGCTATATTTCTTTATAAAGATAACATAATCAAAGGTATCTAAATTTTTAATATTTTTTTATTTAGTATCAAATTTTTTAAAGTACCAATCAAGCTTTATTTATTTCGGTTTAATTTAAATTCAAACCCAAATAAATATACACTTTAATGAAAATTAAGTTTAATTTATCAAAAATAGCCCCTTTATTATATAAAAATAAGGCCATGTCTAAACTCGGCATTTTACCACACGTGTTGTTGACTTTTTTTCAAAAAGATAAAAAAAAAGACCCCTCACTTAATCCGCTTGCTAGATCCTGCAGCATCCAACTGCAGAGTAGCGACCTCAGGCAAGCGTCGTCGTTTCGGGCCTACTCTCACAGGTTCATAATCGCTAGAGCCTATCAGATGAGGAAAGTTAAGCTTCGCCTTAGACCCACGCATTTTAAAAGCAGCTTGGTCGTAGGCCACAGCTGCATCCTCCGGCGTCTCGTAAGTTCCGAGCCAGATCCTAGCCCCATTCCTCTTCGGGTCTCTAATCTCCGCCGCGTACTTCCCCCACGGCCTCCTCCTCACCCCCTTGTACTGCCAACCTCTAGGCTGCACGTTCGCCTCACGCGCCACCTCCTCTCTAATGTTCTTCCTCTCTTCCGCTTCACTTGTCGGTCCTGTGAAACTCGTTTTCGCGTCTTCTTCTGAACTGTGAGCGTCACCGCAGGAACCAGTCGAAGTCTCGCCGTAGTCCATTGTTGTGAGGTTACTGTTCCGGAGAGTATCTAAATCTTCGGCGAGAATATGTTGCTGAATCCATTCCAAGAAAGCCAAGTCTTCCCACTCTCCCAACATCGCTAGCTTCAGGTTCAGCTCAGGATGGCTACTTCAGCTGCGTGAGTTGTGTTAAGCTTTTGAATACTTGCCTTGGACAGCGATGTGTATGTAACTATGTATATATATATAGCTATTCAGAGGTTGCACAAATTGAATAGTTTTCAGTTTCCAGGAAACGTCATTGATTGAGGAGCTATTTTCACGTGGTTTATTCATTTGCTACAGATATATGTATTGCGTGTGATTCAGTTAGTTGTGTTTGGTCGGACGTGTCTGATGGACATGACAGTCTAATAGCGACAACTCAGTATATATATATTAATGTAGAACGTACGTAAGCATTGTATAGTAAAGTTCATCTGGTTCAATAATACATTGTAGATAAAAGATGCCAATGGACATATCTAAATTTTTTTATTCAATCTAGATTCCAAGTTTGATATAATTCGGAACATTTAATTTAAAATCAATAAAATTTAAATCTTACTTTTAAAATATTTAACTTAAAATTGAGTTAGCTTAAATTTAGATATCATCAATCAAATTTGAAATATTTAATTTAGAAATTGAGTCAACTTAAATTTAAATGAGTTAAAAATAATTATTTATTAATACATAAAATGATATTATTTAATTTGTAAACTAATTTTATAATTTAAATCGAATTTAAATTTTTTTTGGATAAAGAAAACTCCAGCAATCACTAATAGCCTGGACGGAAAATAAAAGAACTAGAGTTATCAGCACGGATGCTGTCAATGATGAAGTTCGATGGAGAACGATGTATGAAGATGCCTAGTGGATAGTTTCGTCTCAACCCTGCAAGTTTATCAGCCACGACATTAGTCTCCTGAAATATATGCTCTAATATGACATTTTTGAAGCATCTAAGTAAACGCTGACATTCAATGATGATGTTGCTGGGGCTTTAAAATTTTTATTTTTCAGTGCTTAAATCACGTATCATGAGTCCGATTCGCAAACTCCAGTCGAGAGAGTCATAGACAGGCCTGTTTTAAATAAACAAAATTTAATCCAGTAACTTTGGATGAATCAACATCGATCCCTATTGTATTGAACATTGCTTGATGGTATGGAATACCATAAACTTCAAGATCAATAGATCATGATTCATGTGAGTCAAATTATTGGGCACTTGAGACTTGGAAGCAACCTCTTCTCTCGTCTAAAACTACATACTTTTAAGTTCATTCAAGTATGGGCGACCTCTGAATCGTGAAGATAAAATGGAGGCGGAGGCAACAAATATATAATCTATAGACATAAAATTCACACACATCTCACGAAGATATATATATATATATATATATATATATATATATATATATATAATGAGCTTGCAGAATAAAAGGGATTATTATTTTTCGAAAATATTCCATCGTGAAGAACAAAAACAAGAACTAAGGTCAAAACACGGTTGAGATGCTGCAATGGGGAATCTTTAATTATTTTCTTTTGTTGAAGCTTGAAATAAACGCGTGAGCAAAAGTAAACTAACAAAAGATTAGTTGGTTGTCTGAATTTATTATTTTTTATATGCAGACTATATTTGGAGTCTAATGAATAAGATTCAATTTATTAATTTTATGTAATTAAATTCAATTCATGTGTTTGATATGTTAAAAAAGAGATGACTTGAATTCAACTACGTAATTAAATCTTTTTTTTATGAATTCAATTCACATCTCAAATGGTCCGATTTAGTGTGTGAATTGAAAAGTCAATTCTTTTCAAAACATAAAAAATTCTTTTTTCTAAATATATATATCATAAATATACAAATTACTACAAAACACACACATATTGATTACATATTATTTTTAATTAAGGATAAAAAGGTCATATGAAATAGTTAAATTTATTTTTATTATGTTCTAAATAATGTAATTAAATTAGATTCTAATATTTATAGATCTATTCTAAACGGTATAAATCGAATTTAATTCAATTTCACAAATGTAATTGAATTCAATTCGCTAAATATTTTAAAGGGCATTAGGGCCTAAGAATATGTAAATTAAACATAATGAAAGTTTTTCTTCAGAAAATTTAATTTTGCAATTTCCGAATTTAGCTTAAGCTTAAAAAAAGAATTTCCACAATGAATAAATTTAATAAAATTTTCGTTAAAAAAGTCGAAATATTTATATTTTAAATTAATCAAGTTCTTAAAAATAAAAGCTTCGTATTGACAATTAATTAACCAAAATTTGGCTGACAAACTCATCATCAAAGTACAAGGTGTCTATCTCAGCTATTCGCTTCTTCGGTTTAGGACATACATCATCAGGTTCCGACGAAGAAGAGGATGAAGACGACAACGACGAAGAAGTTGGCTCCGGCCAGCGACGCTTATTAGTAACCCTAACGGGCTCATAGCCACCGGAGCCGATCAAATGCGGAAAGTTAAGCTTTGCTTTGGAACCACGCATCTGAAATGCAGCTTTGTCAAAAGCCAAAGCCGCGTCCTCCGGCGTCTCGTATGTCCCCAGCCAAATTCTCGCGCCATTTTTCTTAGGATCTCTTATCTCCGCCGCGTACTTGCCCCACGGCCGCCTCCTCACTCCCCTGTACCGCCTCCCGCTAGGCGGCGGCGGGGAATGAGATCCAACCGTCGCACTTGTCATCGGTGAATCAACTTGTGGACCAGTAGACGACGTTGATGTACTGAAGTCTCCGTACGGCGTAGTTTCGATGGCATTATTGGTTGGTGAAAAGAGATCGCTCAGGTTGATCTCCGGCAGGTCATCTTCGAGAAGGAACCCGCGGATGGACTCTAGAAGAGCGACGTCGGACTGGGATGGACTTTGACCGTACATTTTCTTGCGATACTTTGAAGTTCGTAAAGAGATATGTAGTACTGTGGACTGATGCTCTCTGGTCTGTTGATCTCCAAGAGACTAGAAAGTATTTATAGGTTGGGAAGCTCCATTAAGCTTTGAACTCAGAGCAGTTTATTTATTAATATCTTCGAAGCTTCTTTCGGGATATGGTTTTAGGCACATGTTTCTTATGCTTCTTACATTGTATTATATATATATATATATACACACATACATACGTATACGCGTATATCAAAATCATATTGATGCCCAAGTAAATTAAAAAATAGTTTTAAATATTCCT
>JANZXP010000004.1:874102-893302 GCA_027576715.1 Erythroxylum flavicans
TAATATTTTATTATTTATAATTTTAAATTTATATGATTAGTAATATATTTTTATGAAATATTTTATTTACTAAATTTATTTTATTTACATTTTTCTTATTTGAATTTAATATTTTATTATTTATAATTTTAAATATATATAATCAATAATATATTTTTAATTATTTATACAACAATTAATAATTTATTAAATCAATAGGCTTTTTAGTCATTTTATCTCTTTTCAGTAACCAAAATCGCACTTGCCAAACACTTATTTTTACGTTTCAGCAATTACCAAAACAGCAATTTCAAATATATAAGTACTGATTGAAAATAAGTATTTATCGTTTCAACAAGTTAATTTCAGCAAGTTATCAATCGCCACCGCTCCTTCAAACCAAGCTTAAATGAATAGATGATTTGTTCCCAACTGAGAAAGTCCTTGTCGTTATAGAGGAAAATAGTAATGTGGGACACCGATAATTTAGCATATGATCAGTAGAGAAAGAAAATACATTAAATTTATAAAAATGTTAATTAGTCCAAATGAGTCGTTGGTTATCAAATAAGTTATTTTTAATATATAATTTATAAATTATTATATACATTCAATAATTTATTTAATTAAGAGTTATATATATACTTATATATAAAGGAATACTTAGAACGACAATGACAAAGCAAATGAAGTCAGTCTAGTGAAGAATTTGCTGGAAAGGGAAATTTTAGATGTTAAAGTTCTGATTAATACATCTAGTGTTAAATTGTCCATCAATATCTTAAGTCAATGACGGAGTAGCTTGAGCGAGAGCGACTAAAAGTGTTTACTAAAATATTACCAGAAGCCACTAGGGGTGGTAAGGTAGGTCCGGCTCAAAAAGTTTTTCAAGACTTAGCCCGAGTTTATACTCAACCGGGCCTGAACGCTCAAGTCTGGTCAAGCAGAAAGTTCATTGACTTCAGATCAGATCCAACCACCACTAAATCACAGTATGATTAATGTTGGATGTCTCCAGCACAAGCTAAGCTCAAACGTGAAAAAGAACAACTCCAAGTCCTATCAGGTCCTCATAGAGGAAAAAGGATAATAAGTCAGCCAACTATATGAACATTTGCAATCTATTGAAATCTGTTATGTAGACCCAAAGGAAATAGAAGGTCCAAGACAAATTAGGGTCTCACAACAGTAAGACAAAAGCCTACAGAATTGTACAAAGAGTATTTATATGAACTCAATTCCCTTTCCTGTTGCCGTCATACAGCACACAAATATCAGCTGCTGTCTTCATCTGCAGATAGCATTAATTACATAATTCATACTTCCAAGGTATCAGAATAACACTTAATTATGCACAGGAAAATGGTTTTGTTTCTGTTGTGTTATATTGAAGAACTGTTCATTATCTAACGTATTATTCCTTTGTTGTAATACTCTGTAAGAGAGTTATCAATATTTATCAAATCTGTTTCTGTCCAAAAAACATTATCGGATCAAACAACAAAGGCATTGTTGTGAAAAAGAAGACTTTTCCAGACGAAATGAAAATTGGATTCATGTAATAGGAGAAAGCCTTCCTATTTCTTAGCTTCAAAGATATTGTGGCTATGAATTAAGAATTAAGTGGATCAGAATTCACGTGGTGGTAGAGTTGTGCTCCTACCTCAAACTAGATGATTTTTACATTCTAAGATAAATAGTAAATCTATAAAGCTATAATTCCAGATTATTGTACTTAATAGCTGTCAGTGTGGGAAAAAATGATCCTGTTAATATGCCTCTGAAAATGATGATTTTACATACACAACGTTCACATTTTTGTGTAGAAAACAAAGTCAATTGATTGATGAGTTTTTCTATCCCGAACTTGTAAGGTTATCAGATGCTTACCTGTATAACATTTACAGTTTGCTTGATTGCCCATCCAAACAAACTCAAGCCAACTAATAGAGAAACAAGCAGACCCTTTTCCTTAGAATTGATTAAGACCTGAAAGGAAAAACCAGAGAACCTAAGATCAACAAGAAGATCTCGCTTCCTGTTGGAGAAACATAAAAGTAATTACAGTATTGACACTTACATCCATCAAATTTTCAGTTTGATGTTCGGCAAGAATAAACAGAGTTATATAAAGAACCTGCAGAATTGACACAGCATGATCAAGAGAGCAATAGCAATCTCATAGAATCATCTCGTCAGAAATATAAGCATCTGAGTTATGTTTACCTCACATGCAGCACAACAATATGCCATAAACATCCGGTTTCCATAATAAGCTTTAAAAAGCCAATTACTGCTGTCTTTTACATCTTTGTGGCTAGATTTACCTACCAAGAAGGTACTGCAAAAGGAAATATTAGATCATAATCTTGGTCTTACAAATAAAATGAAGTTAGTCCATGTAAAGAAGGGATACTACCTATACATCTGCAGCCAGTGACTAGCAATGTCTAAGGCAAGCAATGACAAAAATATCAAGCCAGGCCTGCATTGAAATTGCCCTAAAAGATCAATATGTATGAAAACTATCAAGTAAAATGTAAGGGGTACAAGTTAGATACCGGTATACTTGGGAAAGGATTACTAGTAGACAAGCAGTGCTAACCCTGAACAGAGGACATACTATTTAAATTAGACAGGCAAAATTTGGATAGCTCAAAATCCAAAAAGTATAAAAAAAGAACAGAAAACGTCAAATTGGCAACAAAGCTGCTTCTAAGAGGAAACAATGACCTGTCGGTGACCATATCTAGAACAGCTCCAAAAGTTGAAACTGAGAAAGCAGAAAGTTATATGAGACATTTAACCTTACCAATATGTAAATGTATTATACTAAATAGAAGTTTGAAGCAAACAACACTATGATAATTTCTAGTTTATACAATAAAGAAGGCTTAAACTTATATGTATGCAATCTTTAAGACAAGACAATTTACAATTCACATATCTTTTCCAATGCTTCAAGTTGAGAAAGCCTCAAATTAGTTGGCCACCCTGTTTAAAGAGTTCAGTATATCCGTAAACATTACATTCAACCGGAATACAAGTTAAAGAAGAGTTGTTTTCGAAGAAATAGACATTGATTCACTTAAGATTTCACATTTCCATGAAAACCAATTACCTATTATACTTTCTTAAAACTTATGATTCACCATTGAGTAATATGCAACACAAAAGCTAGAGAGAACACGAGACCTTGATCAAATTTGCGAGCACACCATCCATCAATGCCGTCACAAACAAAGCTGAAACAGCAGTTAAAACAAATAACAAGTCAAAAGCCTAGAGATATTGAAAATGGAAAGATTAAAACTAAAGGAAAGTGAAAAATAATAATCAATCTCACCTAACAAGATACAGAATGCCAAAAAGCCATTTGTTGGAATAACTTATGGCGAATGCATAGCAATTCAAGAGAACTCGTACGTACCCTGAACCAACAAGACCATCATAATTAATACTCCAAACTCCACCAACCAACGAATCTTCTAAATACAGCAAACATATTCATAAATGCCAGCCCTCTTTCATTTCCTTTCTTTCCTTATGCATAAAAAAAAATAGAGGTGATAAGTTTTAAAGACCCACCAATGATGTTGGGAATGTAGAGGTAAACAGATAATTTGGTAGGTTTGGGTCTTGAGTTCTTGGCCATTGTCACTTTCCTCTGGATTCCAACTGCGAAGACATACAGATACAGATGTAACAAAACCCTTGTTAAATCCCACAACCTTAAAGAAAACCCAATTTTTATCTAGCAGCGAAGATAGTGAAAAGCTAAAAATAGATCGATAACAAACAGGAATCAACCTCAAACTCCTATCTTGATCGGAATCAGACAAATAGAGTAGCTAGCTTGACTCGAAGAGTAAGTGGCAGTTGACAATATGGCGTCGCTTGACACCGCCTTAATCAGTTGCAGTGATGCAAACTACCAGTTTGAGTGAGTCGTGGTCGTCGATAATCAGACGCTTCGCTGTCGTCGATGCCGGAACAGTTCACCTATAAGGGGAATCAGTTGCTTCGGCGGTTAAACCCGTATCGTCCGGTCGAAAACTCCAACTTGTTAAGTTCTGTAGTAAAAGGAGGTGTTTGGTAATCCCCTACTTTTTATCTTATTGAATAAAATTTATTTTTTTTTATATTTTAAAAAGTTGATTTATTTAGCAAATGATTTATTGGTCAGCTTATTTAATTTTAATAAGTTAAATTTAAAAGTTCGATAAGAGTAGCTTTTAGAATTAGTTGTTTACCTAATGATAATATTACCTTCTATTTTACTATTTACTTTTACTCTGCGTGTTTTCAAAGTTAGCTTTTTTTTTATCGTACAATTATATTATGAAGTTTAAAAGAATAGAATAAAGAGATTTAATTAAAACTTTTAATTTTTATTTAATTTTATAATATTAATTTATATTTAAAAATATCATAATATTAAATTTTTGAATATACAGAGTCACATTAAATTAATATTTTTATTATATAACTACTATATATTGTATTTGTGTCATGATATAATTATAGATACTTTTAATTTACTAAATAATAAATTTCATACATATTATATAAAAAATTCTAATATGATGTAATTCTCTGCATTATTCATATTAATAGAGAATTTAACGTTGGATTATTATTATTATTATTATTAAAGTTATAAACTTAAATTTTGTAAAATTAAATATCTAAATCTAAATTCTTTTAAAATATTTAACAAAATACTAAGAAATATAATATTTATGTCCTTATAATTTTTTTAAATCATACCCTCGTAAATCATTTTACACATTAATAGTTAATACTAAATAGCTAATTTTATTATACATCTTTAATAAAACGCTGATATTATCCACTGATCAAATTAACTGATATAACCAACTATCAGCTAACTACTTACAGAATCAACTAATAATTAATACAAATATACTATTTGTCATTACTTCCTCGAGTGTGGATAATTCTGAGTTTGGTTTAATTGTATCTGATTGTAAGGCCTATCTTGCTTCATGGCCAGACATTAAAATTTTTTGGATTAGGCGACAGGAGAATCAGTGTGCTCATCAAATGGCACGAGATTTTATTCGCCAAATTTCATGTTTGGGTTGATATGCCCGATGTCCTTTTAGATTATTATTCTCACCGGTAATACTTACAGTATTTTACCCTTCAAAATAAAAAAAAATATATATATATACTATTTGTCAAACATGCCATAATATAGGCTTATACTTATCACTTATGGGTCGTGACTCGTGAGTGGATAGATCCAACTTATCATTCGTTTGGTTTTTTAAAACATCAAAATGTGAGCTTAATCTCTCGTCGCGTGAAGTTTGTAACTTCTACGTATGTTTATAGGAAACAAGTGTTTTAGAAATTAAAAATTTTATTAAATTTTTTAAATATATAAATCTTAATTAAATTTTTATTTATAAAATTTTGACAACAATAATTCAATAAAAATTTCACATACATGTAAAATTTCGAGAATTCTAATAGAACGTCACTTTATCTTTAATTAATAAAGATGTTGTTTTCAAATAATTTTTATTGATATAATGTTTTGAATAAAACGAATATGTAAAAAATAATTTGTAAATGATATATTTTAAATAATTTATTTTGAGATCTAATAATTTAAAGATAATTGACTAAATCTTAGTTAAAAATTACAAATTCTAATTTTTGGACTAATTATTATTTTTAAAATTTTAAATGAATACAACTTTTTTCATTATGATTAAAAAAATATAATATTGGGTGTTATTATTGTTGTTATATTAAAAAATGTAATGCTAAGATTGGAAGAATTTTAAGAGATTTATTTTACTAATTAATTACCTATTAAATATCAATTTGAAGTAATTAGTGAAATTTAAAATTTTATTTAATTAATAGGTAGAAAATAAAAATGGGAAACAACATTAAATTAAACTAAAAACTAGGCCTTTTTACAAGAACTATGTCGTTTTAAATAGGATGACGCCGTTTTTTAGTTCGAGTCGGTTTGATCGGAGAAGCAAATTGAGTTCCATTAAGTTAATAAATAAAATTTAAATATGAGTAAGTACTACTTTTATAGATGAATAAAGTTAATTTAAGACGTATAAGGAATAGCGTCGGCCTTTGGTGTGGCGGCTTTTTTCATAATATTGGTAGGAGTACATCCCTGGAGGCTGAATTCTAGGGGTCTATGCCGAGCTCAGTTTGACGTGGGATAGCGGCTATCGCCAAGTGGTTGTCGAAGTAGACTCGCTGGAGGTCATCAACATCCTCTCCCCTTTCACTGACAGCCTGACTGACATCTTTCTTTTGTTGACAGATATTCGGGGATTGCTCCGTCACCCGTAAGAGGTCCATTTCTAGCATATCCACTGCGAGAATAACCAGTATACTGATCTCCTAGCTTCATTAGCAGCTGCCTCCAGTCCAGGGCTTCAATACTTACGGAATCTGCCGGCATTTATTCACAAAACCTTAGTTCATGATTCGTCTGGAGCGCGCCATCCACGCGGACTCCGCTTACACATCCCAGGCTCAGTGCCTCTGTTTTTAGCTTTAATGTATTAGCTTCCATTGTAACCCAAAAAAAAAAGACGTATGTTTAATAAATTATTTAATAAAAGCCATGAATGAGACAAATCAGGTGACCGATTCGACGAAGGAAAAGGTCCGTGTCCGTTTCCACTTTGCCAATTCCGATTTGTATTGTGTTTTAGGCAAAATTGAACACCCCTTTTAGCGATTCTGTTCTGGACTGTTCGCAATTTAGCTTATAAGAGAAAACCCTGTTATGTTTCGTGATTGCGAGTGGATGTTGCTATGGCTACGGCTGTAATTGCATTCTAGTTGTTTGTTAAAAGCTCTATATGGTGTTTTGTTTGCGTTTGTTTACGTCCCAAGAGACCTACTGTTGTGTGCTTAAATCTTAGGTTCTAGACAAAAGGCCATACCTTTGTATGTTTCTGCTACTTCTCATCCTCTGTTTTTGACAGTTTTAGTAGTTATTAATGGACCGTTGGAGTGGTATTTTGAAGGTTCCATTACACTTGGGCAGCCATTGCTATTACAAAGTTGGAGTATCACTCTGCTTGTCATCTACTTCGAAATGCCTAAGTGTAAGGACTTGTACTTTTTCTCTATTGTTTCCCTTCACCATTGATAAGGAAAAAAGCAGTGATTTTCATCTTTATAATGTGATGCAGGTTCCTGATGCAAATCTAATATTCTTTAATGGAGATCGAGTTGTTGGGACTGGGAATCCTGTGATTGAGAGGCTATCTGATCTGCAGATTATAGCTGATATTCTGGTGTCCAAGTTTGGTCCTTCTTCCAATGCCTGGGTCATTGAGTCTTCTGTTTTTAATGGGCCGTTTGCAGTTTACAGAGACTTCATTCCTACTGTTAATGGCTGGGGAGAACCGAACTCTTACGATCCATCCGGCTTCCCAGGCTCTTCATCGTCCGTGTCTCTCTTGTTCAATTGCCTTGAAGAGGTATGTAACAATCAAATATCTCAATATGTATCCTTAGAAAATTTTTACCTGAAACATGGGATGGAAGTTTGATACATAAGATGAGATACGATTGTTATTCAGTAGGAGTTGAAGATTCCACTGAAAAAGGATTCTTTGCATCGGTTTTGATATTGTGTGGATCTGTCGTCTTTGTCTCGCGATCTCGAGACCTATGCGATCCGTGATTGAATTTCTGCTAAACGCTGTTGGAGGTTGTTCTGAATTTAGCATTTGGATGTTGAAATTAGTTTTCGATTGAAGAAGTTGAAGATAAAAATGGGAAAAAAAAACATAAAATTCCAATGTCTTACCCTCTTGTGCTCTTATCACCATTCCTACTATAAGATTTCTCTACTGCAGAACTTCATATTCTAAAATTTTGTAACTTCTTGCAGGCAAAAAGTGCCATATCAAGAAAAGGGAAGGAACAATTTGCTCACACTGATGCTAGAACATCTCATCACCAACCAAAAACATACATACTTGGTTTTAGTAAAGGCGGGACAGTGCTTAACCAGCTAGTTACTGAGCTTGGATTTTCAGAAGCAAAATCTAACACCAAAGAGCATCCCTCCTGTCCTAAATTTCCTGAAGTTGAAGAAGAGACACAAATCTTACCAGGAACTAGAGAAGACTTTCTGAACAGCATTAGAGAGATCCATTATGTTGATGTTGGTTTAAACTCTGCTGGCGCCTACATTACTGACCAAAATGTGATTGAATTAATCTCCAAACGTTTCATCCAAGGAGGAGCTCCTGGAATTCGTTTTGTTCTTCATGGAACTCCTAGGCAGTGGTGTGATAGGAATCGGACTTTAATACAGATCGAAAAGGATAAATTGCTTCACCTGCTGCAATCTGAATCTCAGAGGACTGAAGGGAGGCTACAAGTGTGCGAAAAATTTTATTTTGGTGATAGGCTTCCAGATCTGCAAATGCACTTCGAGATCATTGAAGCAATGGATGTAAATTAAGCATCATAGAAGTAGTTAGCTCCTGTAACTTTGGAACATATTATTCCCTATACTTAGGAAGTTTGATTTTATTAATTATCTTGTGCAGTAGTTCAAACCAAGATTAGCTGCAACTATAATTTATATTTATCACCTCCAATCTTTCTTATAGATATAATATTTCACAGAGTTCATGAAAATTGAAAATTTGGAATATATCACAACATTACAATCAGAAGCACAAGAAAATTATACTTTCTTTTGTTCATAAACAGTTCTCAGGAACTTGTCTGAAGGGGTACGGGGATAACATGAAATTCTGGGGATACGATAGAGTAGATCTTTACGAGAGCTCTAAAATAAACAAACCCTTTCTCCTTAGCCAATCTTTCTTGAATTTAACTAAAATTATTAGTTATACATATTCTTAAACTACTTGTAGAATAAACTATTATGGTTAATATAATCAATAATTGAAAAAAATATACCTTATTTTCGTCCCACCTCATTAAAAAAATGATAAAAATTAGTATCAATTTCATATGTTAAAAAAGTACTATATATAACACAAGATTTATTAAATACTCTTTATTGTCTATTATGATTGTTTTGCTTTGATGACTCTATACTTAGATTCTATTATGCAACAACTATCTTTTTTTATTTTTCTAATAATACACATAAAAATAACTATATTCGTATTTTTTCAATAAGATCTTTTAAATTTAAATTTAACCCTTCATTTTTTTACATTATTAAATACAATTTTTTATGCAATCATTAACAAACCAATAACTCGAGTAAGTGAAAAGTTCGATCCAATTAGTATTGTTGAATTTTAGAACCAAAAACTAACTAAAATAGAGTAAAATAGAAAATAGATAATGCAAGAGGTAATTTATTGATAGGTTGTACTTTTCATTGACATGAAAGCCTAAATATATAGGCAATAAAAGGTAAAGATTAACCAAACAAATCAAAAATTTAAAAGTTTAAATCCTAATAGATAACAACTTTATCTTCACAGATAACAAATCTTATCTTTATGTTATTTATTTGCTACCTATCACAAGAACATATCTAAACTAATTTCTAAAATCAAGCACTAAATATCATAATCAAATTTGCCTAAGACCTGGTCAATTTGACCATTTATTTCATAATAATTTGCAACCCTAAGGAATTTTCCAACAAACTTCTCCTTACGTTAGGAGTTGCAGAGCTTTAATGTCAAAATAAATAATCCTCTTGATGATGCTCAGTTGTTGCTTTTGCCTCTTCTTTTCGTGACTTGCAAATCTTCTCCATATGTCCAATTTGTCCACATTTTCTGTATTTAATATCAGGCCTCCACCAACATTTTCTTTGTGGGTGATTTATTTTTTTGCAATGTGGGCACGGTGGATATGAATCATCATTGTTTCTGTTGTTGTTGTTGTCGATCTTGTTAAAATTCTTGTTTTTGTCTCATCCTGAATTTTTTTTCTTTGCTAACAGAACACCTTTAATGGTTCCTTCTTCTCTCATCATCCTCCTTTGTTCTTGTGCTTGTAGTGCATTTACTAATTATGCTAAAGACATACTTGATAGATTCTTAGCCAATGCAGAAATTTTAGATTCATATTTTTCATGTAAGGTTACAAGAACTTTTGACACTATTCGTTCCTCAGAAAAATCCGTACCTAATAACCTCACCTTGTTTATTATGCCGAGCAACTTATCAGAGTATTCTTTAATGGTTTCTGACTTTTGGAATGTTGGAATGGGAAGAAATCCCACATTGGAAAGGAAAAGAAGAAGAGAAGGGTTTATAAGCCAAAAAGGAGCCAAACCAAAATGCCTTAGGGCATTTTGAAAACTGGGCCTCCTAATTTCAAGCCCAATAATACTCTCCCTCTTCTACACTCACACAAGCTGGGCCCATCACATTTCCAACATTGATTCTTTTATCTTCAACATTTCAAATTCTCTGATTAAGTTGAGCACTTGTATGCTCTTTGTTCTTTTATTGCTTTGGTATTCCTTTTCGAGATAATTTTAGATATCCTTTATCGACTTCAGATTCATAATCTTATGAATATGATATTTGAAATAGCAGAAAACAAGCAGACTTTGGCTTTAAACTTCCTATTTTTTCTTTTTTTGTGCATCTTGATTTGAGTCATTATAGGATTTGTTGGCAATGGAGGCACTTCATAGTCTTCTTCCACAGCTTCCCAAACATCCATAGCATCAAGATGAGCTTTCATTCGAACAGCCCAAACTTGACAGTTTTCACCATCAAAAATTGGTGGAGACAGTTGTGTTTTAATTTCCATCGCTTGAAGATGATTATAATTCTTATTGTAATTCTGGGTTGTAAATTAGGTTTATTTTGGTTTCACTCAGGTCCCTCAAGACAAAAAGCTCTGATACTATGTTGAATTTTAGAACCAGAAACTAACTAAAATAGAGTAGAATAGAAAAGAGATAATGCAAGAGATAATTTATTGATAGATTGCACTTTTCATTGACATGAAGACCTTAATATATAGGCAATAAAAGGTAAAGATTAACCAAACAAATCAAAAATTTAAAAGTTTAAATCGTAATAGGTAACGACTTTATCTTAACAGATAACAAATCTTATCTTTATCTTATTTATTTGTTAAATATCATAAAAATATCTCTAAACTGATTTCTAAAATCAAGTACTAAATATCATAATCAAATTTACCTAAGACCTGACCAATTTGACCATTTATTTCGTAATGATATGCAAGCCTAAGGAATTTTCCAACAAGTATTTTAGAAGCTCAACACTTTTTTTTTTATCTTAGGACACATCAAATCTGAAATTACCATTTGGAAGCAAATCCTCACAACTTGTTACAGCAGAAGGATTGAAAATTTAAGGAACAGTACGGAAGTATAGTTCAAACAAATAACCTTGTGTGCAATATGGCGCCAAAGTTCGGTATCATTGTTGAACTGTGCCGTTGGGTTGTATTTGCCGAACTCTAGCTGTTGCCGGCCGTTTGATCATTCCAATTGCTAAACGTTTCACACTTCTATTCCCATATTCAGTTTTTTTTTTTTTTGGCTTTCTGGGAATCCTATATATGTTCTTGGATCTTTCACATTTGTCTCGACAACAATAATTATTGTTTTTTCATTCTTTGCTCCATTGTTGCCCGCTTTCCAAACTAACAGTGAGATAATTGGTCGGTCTTCTTCTTATTTTATAAATTCTCTCAGATTTTCAGAGAAGGAAATCACTGAATTCTTTGTTCCTAAGTGAAAAGGTCTAAAGGGTTATAAAGATTTAAAGGGTACTCTTCAGTCTGGAAGCAGAAGCAGGATTTGTTAGCTGATCATATCAAAAACCAGGTGATATTCTATAATTAGTTCTTCAATCTTAAAACGGTTTTTTTGTCTGGAGAACTTACTACTGTGCACGTTCCTTCAACCTTAATATAATTGTTAATTGGTATAAACAAGCTTCCTGTGGTTTGACATGAAGGGTTCGATAATGCAAAGTTCTTACAGAAGCACTAGAATCTAGCCAAAGTTGAGAGAGTCAAAAGCTGAAGGATATAAAAAAATGGTTGTGAAGTCAGATGGGCTTGATGCTGTGATGAAGGAGGCTGTTGATCTCGTAAGTTCTGTAGTTTAATTGCAGTAAAACACTCTCCTCAATACGTACATGGTAGAACTTAAAGAAAAAAGAAAAACTGGTTTTATGCAGGAAAAAGTCTCCATTGAAGAAGTATTCAACCATCTGAAGTGTACAAGAGAGGGTTTAAGCTCTGATGATGTTAGGGGGCGTCTGACTTTGTTTGGATACAACAAACTTGAAGAGAAAAAGGTTTGAAGATAAATTCTTATATTGGACATCCTCCATAAAGTTTTTTGAAAGCTTGATTTACTCATCAGGTTTTCCTTTACTCTTCAGGAAAGTAAATTACTGAAATTTTTGGGATTCATGTGGAATCCTCTATCATGGGTCATGGAAGCAGCAGCAATCATGGCCATTGCCCTTGCAAATGGAGGGGTAAAATTTATCCATCTCAAGTTCTCAATCTTGTCATGTCATTATCATTCCTCAACATAGGAAGGTTTTAAAATTGCGGGTTATATTATGGTTGCAGGCAATTGGGACAAATCATAGTAATGGTCCGGACTGCAACTGTAATCAAAACAATGAATTGGGACTAATATCATGAGATATCAAATTTCATTGATACTGCAAAATTGTCAGATGAAATATCAAATGTTGATGGGACTTTTTTTTTGTTGCAGGGAAAGGGTCCAGATTACCAAGATTTTGTTGGAATTCTGGTCTTACTTATAATAAACTCCACTATCAGTTTCATAGAGGAGAACAATGCTGGGAATGCTGCAGCTGCTCTTATGGCTAGATTGGCCCCAAAAGCCAAGGTATGCTACTTGTAATCTTTTGTTTGAACTTTCAGGCTCAAGCACTTAATTTGTTGAGCTGATTGGGAGTTGGTGATGTTTATACTGATCGATCATAGAAGAAAAGTTCCTGATTAAGCTTCCTTGCTATTAATTTCGAAGTTCTTCCCAGATACAAATCAAATTCAAGACATTGGATTTGATAGTGCAACTTGGTTTTGATGATCTAACTGTTCTTATCAGGTTCTACGTGATGGAATGTGGAAAGAGGAAGATGCTGCAATGTTGGTTCCTGGAGACGTTATCAGTGTCAAGCTTGGAGATATTATTCCTGCAGATGCACGTCTTCTAGAAGGAGATCCTTTAAAAATTGATCAGGTATTTATCAATGATGAGCATGCTAGATCAAGTCTTCATGGCGTGTAATTTACAATCTTGGCTGTGATTCTCAGTCTGCTCTTACCGGAGAATCACTTCCAGTAACCAAGCATCCTGGAGAAGGAGTTTACTCAGGTTCAACATGCAAGCAAGGTGAAATTGAAGCTTTAGTCATTGCAACTGGAGTTCACACTTTCTTCGGGAAGGCAGCTCATCTTGTCGAAAGCACCACTCATGTTGGACATTTTCAGAAGGTTCTACGGTGACCCTTTTGCTTTCCAGGAAGAGATGTGGTACACAATCTTGCTTGCGAGTAGCTAACAACTCGTCTGATGGTTCCAGGTTTTAACAGCAATTGGGAACTTCTGCATTTGTTCGATAGCTGTAGGGATTGTGATAGAAATCATTGTGATTTACGGTCTTCAGAAGAGGAAATATCGAGTCGGTATCGACAACTTACTTGTCCTATTGATCGGCGGGATCCCAATTGCTATGCCAACTGTTCTCTCTGTTACTATGGCCATTGGTTCACACCGCTTATCGCAGCAGGTGAAAAGGAAAATGCCCTTTAAAGCATTTTAATTGGTGGAATATCTGCAGATAAAGTACAAGAAAACTGATGTTCGACATTCACAAACCATGTTGTGTTTCTCTGCAGGGTGCCATAACAAAGAGAATGACTGCAATTGAGGAAATGGCAGGGATGGATGTGCTTTGTAGCGACAAAACTGGCACCCTGACGCTTAACAAGCTTACAGTAGACAAAAACTTAATTGAGGTTCTACTCCTAAAATCTCCATTTTCTATCAGCATATCCTGAAATTGAAATTAGATTACTGCCAAATAAAGAAACCGTAAGCTTCCTTAAGATGCATAGATTCTCTCTGAATTGCTACTTATTCAGATCCTGATGTGAATTTATCCGATTCTAAACTACTTTTCCCGTCAGAATCAAAGGCCTAACTCGTGATCCTGCAGGTTCTAGCCAAGGGTGTTGATAAAGACATGGTTGTGCTTATGGCTGCAAGAGCATCAAGGTTAGAGAACCAAGATGCCATTGATTCTGCCATTGTTTCAATGTTGGCAGACCCTAAGGAGGTATTTGATTCAAGTTTTTGAATGTTATATCATTCATTCTCATACATACAACACAAAGATTTTGGTTTTTTTTTTAACATAACATCAAACTACACTCTTTTTAATCTTTACAAAGCTGTGTACTGAGAATTTTTTGGACTTCTGCATGTCATCTTTATCATAATTTCGAACTATCTAGTAATCTAATCTGCTGTGATCTTTTCTCGAAGGCACGAGCTGGGATTAGAGAAGTACATTTCCTTCCTTTTAACCCAACAGACAAAAGGACCGCACTAACATACATAGATTCTTCTGGAAAAATGCACAGGGTTAGCAAAGGTGCACCTGAGCAGGTACATATAGATAGAACCTTAGAAAAGCGAACTAAACTTGAAGCATGATTGCTATGTGCTTTTTGCTTGTAATACAGATTCTACACCTTGCACATAATAAATCAGCAATTCAGAAGAAGGTGCATTCTCTAATCGACAAATTTGCTGACCGCGGATTAAGATCCCTTGGAGTTGCCTGTCAGGTATATGTGCATTTGTATATGTAATATTGTTCGTATTCATGGAACTTCTTAATTAAATTTGAAAACGTCCCAGGTAGTACCTGATGGTAACAAAGACAGTCAAGGTGGTCCTTGGGAATTTGTGGGGCTTCTTCCTCTCTTCGACCCTCCTCGTCATGACAGTGCCGAAACAATCCGAAGAGCTCTGGATCTTGGTGTTAGCGTTAAAATGATCACAGGTATTCAGCATCTTATGTGAAGATACAAGACATGTTTTGGTTATCAGTTCAGTAATATCAATAGAGTTTCTGCAGGTGACCAACTTGCCATTGCCAAGGAAACGGGTAGGAGGCTTGGAATGGGGTCGAACATGTACCCATCTTCATCTCTTCTCGGTGAAACCAAAAATGGGATAGTTGCAGCACTTCCAATTGATGAGCTCATCGAGAATGCTGACGGTTTTGCTGGTGTGTTCCCTGGTAAGTTTCTTGTCTATTGTGAAAAATCCTGTCAGGATTAAAATTTTATCTGATTCTTTTACATATTCTGATCTGCAGAGCATAAGTACGAGATTGTCAACCGATTACAAGGTAGGAAACACATATGTGGAATGACAGGTGATGGAGTTAATGATGCTCCTGCCTTGAAGAAAGCAGACATAGGAATTGCTGTGGCAGATTCTACTGATGCTGCCCGTAGTGCTTCTGATATAGTTCTAACAGAGCCTGGTCTGAGTGTAATCATCAGTGCTGTCTTAACAAGTCGAGCAATCTTTCAGAGGATGAAGAATTACACGGTAAATCAAAGCAATCGATCAAATGATTTATGAACTTATGAAACTATTACAAAAAGCTGTATAATTTGATTCTTTCTGACAGATATACGCGGTATCAATCACAATCCGTATTGTGGTAAGATTTTGTCGCATTCTGAACCAATAAATGAAAATTCAGAAGATACCTTTATTATCACTCTTATAAACACTTCATGCTTTTGATTCAACAGCTAGGGTTTATGTTATTGACAGTCTTCTGGAAGTTTGATTTCCCACCTTTCATGGTTCTTGTCATCGCCATTCTTAATGATGGTTAGCCCTCTAAATGATGGTGAACTCTTGTTTTTGGTGTTTTTGAATGCTTCATACTAACCGTTTGGTCTTTTTCCAGGTACTATAATGACCATATCCAAAGACAAAGTGAAGCCATCTCCATTTCCTGACAGTTGGAAACTCAGCGAGATTTTCGCAACTGGTGTTGTCCTTGGAAGTTACATGGCTTTAATGACTGTAGTATTCTTCTGGGCAGCTTATGAAACTGACTTCTTTCCTGTAATTACCTTCTTATTAATTATTATATGACATTTATTCTTTGCTTTTCAGGATTCATCTATGACAATTGATCCCTCTTTTCTCTGTTCGCAGAAACATTTCAATGTGAATAGCTTCCACAAGCGACATTTCCAAGGAGATAACAAGCTCACAGAACAGTTAGCATCTGCTGTGTACCTTCAAGTCAGTACCATCAGTCAGGCATTGATATTTGTGACTCGCTCCAGGGGCTGGTCATTTACTGAACGTCCTGGTCTTCTGCTCCTTTTTGCCTTCATTGTTGCCCAACTGGTACTAAATCTACAGACCCTTTTGGCCAAGCATTTTGTTGCTGATTCTAGGCCGAGTTTTTAAATTGTGGACTGCGGATTTCACTGCAGTTAACTCCGATAACGGTCCGAACAATTTAAAAAACCTTGCTCTAGATATTGACTCTCTCTGTATTTTGTATGACTCGGGATGATTTATAATCTGCAGATTGCTTCTGCCATCTCCGCAATCGCAAACTGGGAATTTGCAGGGATCAGAAGCATTGGATGGGGATGGACAGGAGTCATTTGGGTGTTCAACATAGTGACATACTTGTTACTTGACCCTCTCAAGTTTGCTGTCCGATATGCTCTCAGCGGAAGAGCCTGGAATCTGGTGGTGGACCAAAGGGTTAGTAAACCAAATCCTAACCATTTCAACTCTTTAAACCTGTACATTGTCCTGATGAGTTTCAACTTTTTTCCAAGTTCTTGATCAAAAGGTATCTTTTGGTTTTGGCATTAAACCAGACTGCATTGACGAGCAAAAAGGACTTTGGTAAAGAAGAACGAGAAGCTGCATGGGCAGCAGAGCAGCGATCATTACATGGGCTCCAGTCTGGCGAGTACAGAAGGTCCACTGACAACAGGAGCAGTGTTGGAGAACCCAATCACATGGCTGAAGAAGCCAGAAAACGTGCAGAAATTGCCAGGTTTGGATCTCTCACTGTCACTTTCACGATAATCTGCTCTGATCTTGAGATTTTCACAAGAATCTGAATCCCCCTATGGAATACACACCAAATTCCTGCAAAATCATCACTAGATAGGAAGGGTTGTTAAAGTCTCGTTTATATTGTTTTAGTGTGGATAAAGACATAAAACATTTTTTTATAATTTAAAAAACTTTAAAAAGTTATTTAATTTTTAGAAAATCCCTATTTTCAATTTTTTAAAAAACTTATTTTTAAAATCAACGCAATATAAATATCACATATGAATTAATAAAATGTTACACACCTTATAACTTAACAAAATTCTTAAGCATAAACACTTAAATTATACGAAAGATACATGTCTTTTATTTTTACAAGAATCGTATATAAGTATTTCATCTCGTATTCCTCAAACAGAAAAATCGAAATACTAGTTGAAATGGAAATAATTCAACAATACTAAGGACTCTGAATCTGAGTACTTTTGGTTATTTTTCAGGTTGACAGAGCTTCACACCCTTAAAGGGAAGGTCGAAAATGCTGCCAAGCGAAGGGGCTTGGATGTTGAAGCAATGAACCAGCATAAGCATTACACACTATGAGTTGAATCTTACAATAATACAAATGAAAATATATAACTGTGATATATTTATTCGCCTCAAATGTCAAATCTATTTATTTCAAGCTATTTACTTTTGATAATTATGTTAATGTTTAAACTAATCTGGTCGGTCTGTTTAAACTTTGAATTTGAATTCAATCTAAGGTAATTGAAGAATCTGTAGACACTCTAGGGATTTTATGTTTGATAAAATTATCTTTACCCAACTGAATCATTATTTTCTTATTCATGAAGAGAAAAAAACAGATAGTATATATACCATCATTATCTATGTTACAGAACGACAACAACTAATACATAAAATACACAATAGCTAAAAACTATACAACAGCAGTATTCTACTCTATAAAATAAATACAATACAAATACAGATACAGGAATATTCTACGGCCCCCCCTCAAGGTGGTGCGTGGTGCTAATCACACAAGGCCAACTTGGACAGCAGAAAAGAAAAAAACTAGAGTTGGTAAGGCCTTAGTAAACATATCTGCCAATTGAAACTTTGAAGGAATATGTTGAGGTAGAAAGAAACCTTCTTTATATTTATCGCGAGCCAGATGACAATCAATCTCCAAATGCTTAGTCCTTTCATGAAAAATAGGATTAGCAGTAATATGAACAACAGCCAAATTGTCACACCATAAAAGAATAGGAAAGGAAATGGGCACTTGAAAATCAGCCAGCAAATAAGAAATCCATTGCAATTCACAAACCGTTGTAGAAAGACTACGATATTCAGCCTCCGCGGAAGACCGAGAAACAGTGGATTGTTTCTTAGTTTTTCAAGAAATTATAGTGTTGCCCAAAAATACACAAAATCCTGTTTAAGGATCGTCTACTAAAAGGACAGGTAGCCCAATCCGCATCATAAAAAGCTTGTAAAGAACAAGAATTGTTATAAGGAAGGAATAAACCTGTAGCTGGAGACTGCTTTAAATACTTGAGCACATGAATAGCAGCCATCCAATGCTGTTCAATAGGAACCTGAACAAATTGACTTAGCTGCTGAGTCGCATGGGTGATGTCGGGCTGGATAAATCCAAGATAAAGGAGACGCCCAACTAGCCTCCGATATCAATATGGATTCACCAATAAAGGAGAACTAGCATCGTCAAAACGACAGTTAGGAGATAAAGGAGTAGCTGCCCCTTTTGAACTAGTCAACCCTGCATCCTTAAGAATATCCAACACATATTTTCTTTGATTCACATACAAGCCACTATTTGACCTAGCAAGTTCCAAACCGAAAAAATATTTGAAAAATCCCATGTCTTTAATTGTAAACTGGTCATGTAAAAACCATTTAACTTGCTGAATACAAGTCTCCGTCGGATCCATGATCAACACATCATCAACATACACAACAATAGCAATATAACCATTTTCTTCGGATTTAATAAAGAGACATGGATCATGAGCAGATTGCACAAAATTCTGCTTGCAAAGAGAAACAGTAAGCTCATGATTC
>JANZXP010000004.1:906435-920524 GCA_027576715.1 Erythroxylum flavicans
CTCGAGTTCGAGTACCAAAGAGGACAATACCAAGGTTGTGGTCGCGTGCAAACTTGAGGTATGCGGGGCCCAGTTCGTCCTGGTACGTAAAACACGGACCCAACAATAAAGACCTCCTCAAATAACACACTTGATTGGGACCAGCCTTGGTATATCCTTGAGGGGGTAACATGTACAACTCTTCATCGATATACCCATGCAAAAAAGCATTATTGATGTCTAATTGATGTAAAGCCCACCCTTTTGCAGCAGCAATGGCTATAAAAAGTCTCACAGTAACCATCTTAGCAACTAGAGAAAAACAGTCAGTGTAATCAACCCCTTCAATTTGATTATAGCCTTTCGCCACTAATCTAGCCTTATATCTATCAACAATCCCATCAGGTTTGAGTTTAACCTTATAAACCCATTTAGAATCTATAGCCTTCTTACCCTTCGGTAAAACAGTAAGGTCCCAAATGTGATTATTATCAAGGGCTGCTAACTTAGCCTTCATAGCAGTCAACCAATTCGAATTAGTTTGAGCTTGCTCAAAAGAACTAGGGTCTTCAATATTAGACACATTTGCTAAAAAAGAATGATATGCCGAGGTGAGGTGTGAGGAGAGGATAAATGGATACGTGTCAGGTGTATGAGAAGAATCAATCATATTAGGGAAAGCAGAATGAGCAATATTAGTAACAAATGCATGTGAAACAAAATTATTCAACCAATTAGGTTGTTGGGTCACACGAGTACTCCTACAAATAGGAGTTGGACTCTGTGCAAGATCAGTGGAGTAAGGAGTATTAAAAGAAGAGGGAACTGAAGAATCAGAAGGTCTAACATTAAGAATTTCAGTGGACAATGATTCTCGAGACATAACAAGTGTTAAAACATCCGGATTAGGCAAAGGAACTAATTCTGGATCTGAAGAAATAGACTGAAAAGGAAATATATTTTCATAAAAAACAACATCCCTAGAAATGAAAATATGATGACTGTGCAAATCATAAAGTTTGTAATCCTTTTATCCTGAAGAATAACCAAGGAAAATATATTTGAAAGCCCTAAGAGCAAATTTATCTTTATAAGGAAAGGTGTTATAGGCATAACAAAGACAACCAAAAGTTCTCAAAAAATGGTAATCAGGTTCCACCTGAAAAAGAACAGAATAAGGAGATTTCCAGTTAAGAACATGAGTTGGAAGCCTATTTATGATATATGTAGCTGTTAAAATGGAATCTCCCCAAAACTGCTTTGGTAAATGGGACTGAAACATAAGAGCTCTAGCAGTTTGCAACAAATGCTTATATTTTTGTTCAACAACTCCATTTTGCTGTGGAGTGTAAGGAGAGGTTTTTTGGTGTATAATGCCATAGTTGACAAAAATTTCCTGACAACTGTGACTCAAGAATTTTGTCCCATTGTCTATTCTAACAACTTTGGTTGTAGCATGAAATTGATTTCTAGCATGTTTAAAGAATTTCTCTAAGAAGGCAGAAGTCTGGCTTTTGTGTTTGAGTAAATAGGTCCAGGTTGTTCTAGAAAAATCATCAACAATGGTGAAAATGTAGTGAGCTCTAGTAATTGACCCTTGTTTATAAGGATCCCAAAGGTCCATATGCAACAGTTCAAAGCATGCACATGTGCTAATACCGCTCTTAGGAAAAGGAAGTCTAGTTTGTTTTGAGAGATGGCGTACATCACAAGGTTGGTCAAAAAAATTCATATTATTGATGATATCTTGCAACTGTTTCATTATAGTGAAGGATGGATGGCCCAATCTTTGGTGCCAAACACCATCAACAACGGTACTATGACATTGTATTGGCTTATTGATACTTTTATCTAAATGTGTGGTGTAACACAAAATGGTATTTTTATGAAAAGAATACTTGTCAAGAACATAGAGTCATGCAATTACCTTTCCAACTGCTAAGACCTAATCAGTCACAAGGTCCTGTAGAACACAAAAGGTAGCATAAAAAGTAAATTTGGTTGAAGATTGACAAGCTAGTTTGTTCACAGAAAGTAGGTTATATTTAAACAAAGGTATGTGCAAAGAGGATGATAGACTAAGATTATCACAAAGAATGATATCCCCTGTGAAATCTACTGTCTTAATTTTACCATCCGGTAGGTGAACAGGGGTATATTTAGCAACATGTTTAGGTTTATCAAACAAATTAAGATCATGGCATATATGATTCGAAGCACCTGTGTCTGTTATCCAAGAACCACATTCAATTGAACTAATTGAACTAAAAGAATGGTTGAGAATGCTACCTGCAAAGTCGTTGTAGTGTGCAAAGTTGATGACATCTCCTCCCTTGTCCTTCATCTAAATCTGCTTCCCTTGACTTTGCATAAAACTCATAATTCCTTGTTGAATCATTGCTGCCATATCTTGTTTCCAAATTGGTTCCTGTGTACCTTTCTCTATTGAGTAATCCAAAGGTGAATCACTCATATTTACAAACTCCTTATTCATATCCCCTCCTTTTTTATCTTTAGAACCCTTACACCAATCTGGATTCCCATGAATCTTGAAACAGGTATCTTTTGTATATCTCTTCATCTTACAAAAATCACAAAACATGTCATCCTTATTCATCTATTTCTTGGAAACATCTTTACCAACCCCTTTTGTCATACTGCTACCAGAACTACGTACCATCATAGCACTAGTGGTGTTATCAGTAAAAGAAATATTAACCTCCCGTTATTTTTCAACCCTAACAACCATCGAATAAGCCCTATCTATATGAGGCAAAGGCTCCATCACAAGTATCTGACTCATAATTGCATCATATTCTTCATTTAATCCCATAAGAAATTGTACCAATCTATCATTATCCCCAAATTCAACAAACTATTTAAGGGATCCACACGAACATTATTTAAGGGCTCCGCATGAACATTGCGATATGGGAGCCAAACAATTGAGTTCATCCTATAACTTTTTGAGTTTAGTAAAATACCTTGAAACAGATAAATCTCCTTATGAAATCGAACTAATCTCTCTCTTGAGCTGATACAACAACGGCCCGTTACATTCTCTATATCACCGCTCTAGGTCTTTCCAAAGATCCCTAGCTGAGCTCGTGTGCGAAAAGGACTCTACGATGTCTTTGGAGATGGCGTTAAGTATCCACGATGTTACCATAAAATCAACCCGACACCATCGATCGTATTCTGGTGAACTTTCTTCCGACCTTTCACATTTTCCATTGATGAAATTAAGCTTCAGCTTTGCGCCTAAAGCTATCTACATCGCACGACTCCAAGATAAGTAGTTATTCCCACTTAATGGAGTCGTAACGAGAACCATACCTGGATAATCTGAGTTCTGCAGAAACATCGGATTCTCGTCATCTTTCATACTTGCAAACGATAATCTCGAACTACTGCTACCGTCTACCATGATTCAGTTTCGTAGATGTGTGGATCTACCCAGTGCTCTGATACCATGAAGAATTTGTAGACACTCTAGGGATTTTATGTTTGGTAAAGTTATATTTACCAAACTGAATCGATATTCTCTTATTCACGAAGGGAAAAAAACAGATGGTATATATACCATCATTATCTGTGTTACAAAATGGCAACAACTAATACATAAAACACACAATAGCTAAAAACTATACAATAGCAGTATTCTACACTATACAATAAATACAATACAAATACAGGTACAGGAATATTCTTCAGTAATGACTAAATTAGACTTGCGAGTCCAAACTCGTTTCCCCATCCCTAGTTGATGCAGCAGCCCAATTGACAATTGCTTCCAAAGAAGTGGAATCTGCATGTTCTTCCCAAAAGCTCAATTCACTCTTAACTTAAAAAAAAAACTGAAAATCTTACAGGACCGTCATGACCAGTTTTAGGACTAAGGATCTAAGATATGTCTTTTACATGTCGAGACATCGTCGCAAGAAATGAAGCAGCTAACCAAGATGATGGATGTCTTCTTGGAGAAGTCCTGAATGTTACGTGACGATGCTAGAGCAGCAGGCGCGTTTTCTACTATGGAGTCCAACAGATAGAAAATGCCTCTCTCTTCTTCAACGAAGCAAGACCAAAAAATGTCTCCTGCAGATCCAAGCCTTCATGATTCTAAATTCCGTGGGCACCAACGTTAATATTTTCACCAAATTCATCTTATCATGCGCTGCTGTTGCCGCCAGGGTTCCTATATTAGATGGTCTTGACGTTGTTCGCTATGCTCGACGAGTGTTTGATATGAGACCCCATAGAGACGACGCCTTTCTTTGCAATGCCATGATCAAAGCTCACGTGGGTATGCGTCAGATCGCTGAGTCTTTGAATCTTTATGGGCATCTTAGGAGGGACACTGGTTTTATTCCCAATCATTTTACGTTCACTACATTGGCGAAGTCTTGTGGTTTGAGCATGACCATTCGGGAAGGTTTGGAGATACATAATCATGTTCTTAAAATGGGGTTTTACTTGGATTTGTATGTATCAACGGCATTGCTTGATATGTATGTGAAGTGTGAGAATTTGGGTTTGGCGAGAAAGTTGTTTGAGGAAATGTCCGAGAAAAGTCTAGTTTCGTGGACGGCTCTCATCGTTGGTTATATGAGGTCAGGGCATATGGGTGATGCGGTTGTACTTTTTGATCAGATGCCTGAGAAAGACTGTGCTGTGTATAATGCAATGATTGATGGTTATGTGAAGGCCGGAGATATGAATGAAGCTTATCGTTTGTTTAGCAAGATGCCAAGTAGGAATGTAATATCTTGGACTAGTTTAATCAATGGGTATTGCAGTAATGGTGATGTTTTATCTGCTAGGTGTCTATTTGATGCTATGCCTGAGAAGAATCTCTTTTCATGGAATGCAATAATTGGTGGACATTGCCAAAATAAACAACCAAATGAAGCTTTGAAGTTGTTCCAGGAAATGCAGCTCACCTCGTCTTTTGAACCTGATGAAGTGACAATTGTAAGTATTCTTCCAGCTATTGCTGATTTGGGAGCTTTAGAATTGGGTCGTTGGGTTCATAAATATGTTTGTAGTAAGAAACTGGATAGAACAACTAATGTCTGTACTGCATTAGTTGACATGTATGCAAAATGTGGTGAAGTTTCAAAGGCAAGGAAGATTTTTGACGAGATGCCTCGCAAGGAAATAATCACTTGGAATGCATTGATAAATGGGCTAGCAATCAATGGACGTGCTAATGAAGCACTTGAGGTTTTCTTTGAAATGCAACGTGAAGGAATTAAACCTAATGATGTTACAATGCTTGCTGTATTGTCTGCTTGTAACCATAGTGGTCTGGTAGATGAAGGGAAGAAGTGGCTTAAAGAAATGGACGAGTTTGGACTTGAACCCAAAATTGAGCATTTTGGTTGTCTGGTTGATTTATTAGGAAGAGCGGGATACTTGGAGGAAGCTGAAAAGTTGATTAAAGCCATGCCTTATGAAGCTAATGGAGTTATTCTCAGTTCTTTTCTATTTGCATGTGGATACTGTAAGGATGTTAAACGGGCAGAGAAAGTACTGAAGCAAATTCTTTCTGTAGAACCACAGAATGATGGGAATTATATTATGTTAAGGAATTTGTACGCCAAAGAGGAACAATGGAGAAATGTTGAGGAAGTCAAGGTACTTGTGAGGACAAAAGGAGCAAAGAAAGAAACTGGCTCTAGTGTTATAGAGATTGATAATAGTGTTTCAGAATTCTTGTCTGGGGGCAGAGCACATCCACAGTGGGATGCAATACATTCAATGGTGGAGTTTTTGCGGATTCACATGAGGGATAAAACTGTGACTCAAAATTTATAATCTCTGTGACTCAAAATTTATAACCTCTGGTTGCTGTAGAAGCTTGAGGAGCTTCACCAAAGAACAAGCTTAAATCAACAATGGGGAGCAAATTCTTTCCCTCTCTGCAGTAAGCTGAAATCAGTACATGACAAAAGTCTTTGCTTTGCCCAATTTTGTTTTCCCATCTTAATGTAGATGTAACACATTTTTCTCAGTATTTAATAGCTTATAGAATCAAAAGATGGAATTACACATAATTCCATCACAGTCTCTACTCTCTTGCTTTAGGCTTGGCAATGGGCCGAGGCTCAAATCTGAACCCAAATCTTTCTATAGGTCTGATCGGCGGCCAACATTCTGGTTCAGGCAGACTTGATCAGGTTCAGGTCTGTTCTGCCGGGTCTCTCAAACTTTTAAGTCCAGATTTTTTTTACTAACCTGAAGTCTCATCAAATCAAGTCCGGGCAAGAACTCTTGCCAAACCCGCTCCTACTCCCAAACAAACATAGATGATGATGCACAATGATAGATCCAACAAACCATACACAGATTCACCCAATAAGATATGTCTCTCTAAACACAAGACAAAGGGAATTAAAAATGAAAGATCTGGTAAAGCAGAATCTAAGCATATGCCTCTCTGAATAAAAGTAAAAAAGAAAACAAAAAGAAATTTCTTGATTATTCACTTATTTCCAAAGCAGTATCCATAAGAAAAGTGCAGTTGACATGCAAGTAAATGGTACAAAGAATGTTACAAGGAGAGTCGAAAAATCACTCTGAACCAGAAACTACCTAAGAATACCTAGAGAACAAAATGAAAAAACAATATGTGGATCAAAATTAGCTTGAGCATTATCGTTCTGTTTCCTGTATATAGACATTGTATAGCAGAGACTAGAATCCTATTTCCACGAGATAAAAGTGGAAGGTCCAAGATTAATGTATAGTAGGCCTACATCAATCACTCACTTTCTATAAAGTATAGTTTCCTCAATCACCTCAGGCCAACATTGTTTTCTTATAACTTTGCTTATACTCAAGGTTCTACCTTGTGGTGCTCAAGGTTGCGAAGCACAATTCTTGCAAAAATTTTGGCTTCAAGTGGTGCAGTTGCTGCTGCTGCTGCAGAACGCAGGACCCGTGCAGCTCCAGAAGTTTGCATGAGATTTGCATGGTGGACAGCATGTCGGCCACCAGGAATGGTAAACTGAAGTTCAAGAATCATATTAACAGTGTTCACCCAAGTCATATCGAAAAAGAGAAATATATTGTTAGCAATCTGACAGACATCTATCATTACATTTAGTGAGACACGAGATTTGGGGTAGGCAGAAGAGAGTGAATATCAGAATGCAAGTATTACCTGGAGAAGAGCGAATGCAGCACACGCCTTTAGTATAGAACAAGGATTCCGAAGCATGGCCACGAATCTTCCGATTTCAGCTCCACTGCGACCATAAAAAGAATCAAGAGGGATAAGATGTTATCCTCTCAGCCAAAAAGGGTAATGGATGTGTTGATAGCTTTTAGTTTTGGAATATGATATGGCCATGGTATGCCATCATACACTACAGATGTTCTGGAATTAGGATAGAAGCCTGACTACAAAAAATTTTGCATTATAAAAGTCGATGTTTCATAAATGAATGCATCCTGTGAGAATCCTGGTGAGAGAGCGAAACATGATGTTTCAGTTTTCTTTTTGACAGAAGGTTGGCAAAGAGGGAAGTTCACAAACCTGCATCTTAAGTGCCCTGCCTCTTGAATATGAGCTCTCTCAGTCACTTGCGCTAATGTTGCCGAAGCTGAAGATGCAGCAGCAGCAGCAAATGCTGGAGGATCAGAAAATTGAAGCACAAACGCCTCAATATGCTTCAGTGCCATCCTTCGAGCCCCATCCAAGTTCACGCTCTTGGAACCACTCTCTAAAGAAGTTCCTAATAACGAAAATTCGTCCATTCTGCACAAATAGAAATCAAACGAGTAAAACTACAATGAATGTTAACTACTGGATAATTAATATACAAGATAAATGAGGGTGTTACAAGTACCTCCCATCAAACATGTATGCCAATGCCAATGCAGCCATAAAACGCGCCATCTTTGACACTGATGAAGAACACAGATGAACGAGTGCCGGAACTCCCCCTTCCTCCACTATGCGGAGAGCATTACCTGGGTTGAAGGCAAGATTCCAAAGAGCTCCTGCAGCAGTCTCATGAACATCCTGAAAATACCAAATAAGCTCAAGTATGAAGTAGGATCCAATTCAAGTTGATAATAGAAAGACATCTTTGCATTTCAAGTACTTGTAGAACAGATACATCACAAGAAAATCGAAATTCCGAACATCAATTGAAAAAGTCAGAATATTTCCTGCATGGGAAGCCATAAGATAAAGGTAGATGAAAGAAAATTCTACCAGAAGGAAAAAGGAAACTTCTTGTGACTCCTAGGTGACTAAAAAACTATAATGCACCTATGCACTTTGTATATTCATCTTAAAAACATAGCAAACATCATTTTTTTGAGGTTTAAACAATGCTTGATAAGCATGGGATCTTCAAAGTTACAGATATGTAAAGAAAAAATAGATACTAACCTCAGCCTCAGAGCGTGCCAGGGAAATGAGAGGTGCGATTCCACCTTCTTGTCCAATAGCAATGCTGATAGACACCAACAAACAAATGTGGCATTAGCCACAGATAGCGAAAATGATGCATAAGAACACCAGCTTTTAAGAAGAAATGAATGAAAAACATTTTTTTGTCAGAAGTGATATAGGATACAAAACGGTTGACTAGGCTAGAAAAGTTTATGCTTTTGTATTTTCAAAGATAAAATAGCATTGGTAGATGCCAAAAGTATCAAGTTTATGGCAAATTATTTTTGGTAAATACCCGAAATATCAAGTTTGTGAGAAATTTTACAAGTGACTAAGTTGCTATTACCATAAGAATCAAATACATGAAGTGGGCACAAATAGATGCACTATCTTAACTCAAATGCAATATATCACCCACCCTGTGCAAGAGATACCCCTCTCCACCATTCGACTAGGGAGAAGTCTAGTTTGAAGAATCTATAAGACAGTGAGTTAGAGACTGCCCTCTGAGTGAGCCCAAATAAAGGATGGGATAAGTATGGTGGATACCACCTTTTGAGGATATGAATAAACAGATTATGTTATCTAGGCACATCATAGACCCTCTTAAAATACATTAACAAAACAAGATGAACCAAAGAATTTTAGAAAATGAACTTATCCATACCTGTTTGCTTCTGATACTGACAATCCCCAAAGAGCTCCTGCAACTCTCTCTTGAAGACCTGGTGAGGCATTTGAACAGGATTGTGCAATAGCAACCTGAATAACCCAGATAGGATCAAATTCTCAATGCATAGTAGATCCTCCAATCATATGGTATCATTTTATAAACTAGCAAGAATCATATTAACTCCACACTATTCGAGACAATCTTTCTTTCTCAAGTATTCTATAAATTTCAGCTTTAGCATATTAATTCTCCCAGATCATTACTTGAGTTTCCCTCCTTTCCCGTCTAAGAACAGGCATTTCTCAATGATCATATAATTCACTGTTAAACCAATAACATAATGGAAGCATTATCAACTTCAATAACAAAAAGCCATGAATCATGCAGTCATCATTGCAAGTATTGTCTACAAAAAGTGCCCCTCAGCTGCAATCTGTAAAGGGGGAAGAGTACATGAAAGAAAGAGACAACAATTGCCAGAAGAAAAAATTTAGTGGATTTTTCACCATAGGATGAACCAAAGGCATCATTTAATCACGTAAATAACATCCCATGAAGTACTTTCCTGTGAAACACATCTTACTGCATGGAACTGAGTTGAATTTCCAAAAAACATCCAGATTCAACAAAACATTATCATACCAAGGCCTCAACCCCACCAGCTGCTGCAATTGCCTCACGATTTCCATCATCAAATGATAAGTTCCATAACGCGCCAGCAGCTTCCTGTCTGCTTTATGAAAAAGTGAAAATAAAATTCAGTTGCATGGAATTTCAAAATACAATAATTGCTTTCAGGTTTCAGAAGCATAGCAGAAGCATAGCAATTATAAGATCATGAGTTTCTGTGCAAGTGAGAAATAATGTCAAAAAAAATTGCAAAAGCAGAGAAATAACCTTCAAATCATTAATTTGTGTAAGCAATGAGATTAGGTAGTAAATGAGAATCCTTAACAAGGGTAACCTGATAAGGTAAGACTTTCACCCTTTTGTTTAGAATGGTCATTAATAGAGTCATACTTACACCATTCAAATCCAGGAACTTAAAAACAATAAATAGAATGTGTGGAACTGAAAGGAACTACACTATCGATCCTCTCCCGAAAGCAGGCCTCCTTAGAGGTTAATTTTGAACAGTTCGAGATTATTTGTTTATGTATTGATGCTTAAGAAAATATGATCATCCAAGAGTTTTTTTTACAAAAAAAAAGTTTAATAGCTCCAGGAAAGTGAAATAAATCAGAAGCTGGCAAATCAAATCACCTGACACCTTCATGAGGCGAACGAGTAAGTTGAACAAGGGCTTCAAGAGCCCCTGCCTCTTGTCCAACAGCAGCATTGTTGCTGTTGCTATCCCCATGAGCAGCCAAGTTAGCTAATGCTCGAGCAGCCTGTCATTAACCAAGGTGAGATAAGTAAATATGCTGTAGGTCATACATAAAACTGACAAACAGAGATGTAGAAAGCGACATCAAACAGCTTTAAACAAGAAGTAAGATTGATTGCAATTTGAATAGTCCTTTGAATTCTGGTTGTGTAGGATAGAAGAATAGAAAAGTTTGAGGCAATTTCAAGTGTCTTCTGAAAGATACTGACTTGAGCGTTAACATGAAATTGATGAAACCAAAAGAATTGGATATGGTCACAACATATTGAGATTTTCGTACCAATTACATTTTCAAAATATAGTCTGGAGGAAGCCTTTACTTCATGAATACTGTTACATAAATCACAGTATGCAACCCACCCTTTATCAACAAAATACTGACCAAAAATACTTAATTACACACCTGTTCTTGCACTCCTTCAAATTTGCAGGTACGAGCAAGCATCACTAAAGCATGTACACCACCTGCTAGAGCAACCTCCATGCTGCACTTATCATCTGCCGCTAAATTTGCCAAAGCACCAGCTGCACGTTCCTAGCCACCGTAGAAACCAACATAAAAACTAATGTATCATGCAATCAACTACATGAATATATGCAAAGAAGGTACAGGAAGCCTATAAAGTATAGTATGTGACTGAAAAATAGTATTCCAGGTAAGTAAAATTACAACCAGAACTCCATCACCCCCAGAAGACCATTTGAATATAAGATCAACTAAAGCTTTAACGCCACCAGCCTCAGCAATAGCACCCTGAAAAGTGTTTTCGTAACATTGCAGTTAGAAAATCAGAGAATATGTTCTTTCTGAGGAAAAATAAATGAGAAACTCAACCTTGTGCTCTTCCCCTACGGAAAGATTCCAAAGTCCTCCAGCAGCTTCTTCAGCAACTAGTCTGTTCATGGACCTTGCCAGCCTAGTTAGGATATCAATTCCTCCTTCTGCAACTTCTTTTGCAACATTTGCATTCACAGACAAGTTTGCTATTGCCTATACGATTAAGGAATGGAAATCTTTCATCAGACAAAAAGTTGAACATCAAAGGAGAGATAATAATTGAACACAATAGAATTGCACACTATTCAACATTGTTAGTCTCTGGATATTATTTCTGTCATGAGCATTTTCTGCTTCATATACACCAAAGAAATATATACCTTAGCTGCCTCTGACTGAAGACCTTCTCGCCAAGATTTTGCAAGGTTTAAAAGGAGGCGTACTCCGCCATCTCGCATAACTGCCTCTGCCCTTCTACAATCTATGCTAGCATTTTCATCATCAATAACTACAAAAGTTGCAAGTCCAGTTGCTGCCCTTTCTTGAACTTCCTCCTGAGAGGTCTGCATCAAACTAAGCAATATTCTGGAACCTTGCTTGAGCCAAAATTCATCCAAACCTTGTGGATTGCTCTCAGCAATACGCAAAAGTGTGTGGGATAGGATCCACTCAAGCCAATTCATTATCTCATCTGCAATTTTATCATTCATCATTGAACTCCTCCAATCCAAAAACACATTTTTTCCCTTCTTTGCAGCATCGGAAAATAAAGAAGCTAGGCTTTCAAAAATGTCAGTGAAAAAGGCAAGTAGCAATTTGCCTTTGTATCTGCTAGTGGTAAAGGAAATGTCTTCTTCAAGAATTGGGCAATTCAACGCACACAAAACCTTCAAGCTGGGAGATGAGGACAACAATCTAGAAACAGCAGTTGGATCAATATCAGTTCTTGAAACATCTAAACCGATCAGCTTGGGCAGGTTATGCCAAAGATGCGAAACCACATTCCACTTCATACTTGATGTCCCTGCAACTGATAGATAGCGAACTGATAGTACATTTCCCAATGCTACTTCACTGACATTCAAACAGTCCAAGAACCCCACATCAAACAAATTTGGACAATATTTAGCCAAAGCATTGATCGCATCGGCTGAAACATCCCTAATTCCAGAGAGCCGAAGTTTCTTTAATTTAGGACAGCAGAAAGCAGTTGCTTTTATAGCGTCACTAGTTATCCTTTCAGAAAAATCTGGCCCAAGTTGGAGGCTTTCAAGTAGCTCATGGCGAGCCACAATCATAGAAAGAGTAGCATCTGTTATTTTCCTGCAGTAATCACCACTTATTTCATGTAAGTTCCTCGATTGTAAATGTATTAGTGCTTCAGCAGACTCTGCTCCACGAAACCTAAGCTTCTGAAGATTTGCACATCTAGAAGTCAGTGAAGCAGCCATAGCAGCATCACATTTGTGAGCACGAAGGTCCAATGAACCCCACAAGCATGGGGAAGCACCTAGAGCTCTCCATGTCCTGCATGTTGATGACAAGCTCGCTCGGTCACGATAATTTAGACAAGAAAACAATTGTATTACAGTGTCATCTGGCAAGCTGGTCCAATCAACATCCTCAACTCCACCAGAGGGCAAAACCCCACCCTCAATTTCAGGGTAGCTAGGCAAAACCACCGTCTCTTTACCCTTTATTGCCACTTTACGCCTTACTCTACGACTCATATCTTGATCAGATCACGAAAAAGCCAAGCACTTTTAACAACTTTGGACCCCAAGCACCTAATTGTATAGCCAATGAAGGAACACAACACGCCCGATTACCACATATCCTCAAAACTCAAACACCCAACAGGAGCAGCATAGAACAACAAAGCCAACACGCTTTAACCTCAAAAACCCTTATCCTCAGAGAAGTAAATGAATTGGGTATCTAAACCAAACGGGAAAAAAGATTTTCAATCATTAAACGAACCAAGGCAACCAATCTCAACAACCCAATGGAACAATCCTCGGAAGTTCACAATACGGAGGAAAAATCAACAGTATTTCCAAACCTTAAAAGCTATAAAGCTGGCGAGCAAAACCCTCCAATATCTTGAAGCTTCCGGGTTAAATCAGTTGCCCTTTGTTGAGCTGCATTGAAGAAGAGCTAAGGGGCATGAAACAAATAAAAAGTTAAAAAGAAAATACGCACACAACAACCAGATGAAGAGTTGCAGATTGGACAATTCAGGTCTACAGATATAGAAAGAAACCTGTAAGCACGTGTTCACTCTCTCCCCTAACTTTTCCTTTCCTTTGTTGTTAGGCAACAGATGTAAGAGAAAGAAGCAAGTTCTATCTCTGTACCTATGGCGATGAGAGAAAAAAAAAAACCAATAAAATATGCTGATCATGAAGTTACTACTTACTATAACAGCATTGAGATTGTTTATAAACACCACAGCTCTATCTAATGTAATGTCTTTATCTTCTTCGATATTAAAGTGAAATCTAAATAAGTCTGACGGAGCGAACTTGCATTACAATTTACAAGTAGTCATGATCAACGTTACCTTTTAGCGCAAAAGTGCATTTTTAACATCAAACGAAAGTCTATAATTTTGAATAGGCCGTTTGGAATAAATTAGATTCGATTCATTAATTTTATATAATTGAATTTAATTTATACGTTCAGAATGTTAAAAAAATAGCTTAAATTTAATCACGTAATTAAATCTTTTTTTTATGAATTCAATTTACATTCCAAATAGTTCGATTTGGTATGTGAATTGAAGAGCCAATTCTTTTCAAAACATTAAAAATTCTTTTTCTAAATATACACATCATAAATATACAAATTACTACAAAACAC
>JANZXP010000004.1:928209-959846 GCA_027576715.1 Erythroxylum flavicans
GCATTAAATGCTTTATGAAAAGCTTTGACAAATGTAAACCTTGACATTTTTAAGCGGGAATTGGAGGGATAAGGATTGAGTTTTAAGTAATTAAGTAGATAAATGCTTTATGAAAAACCTTGACATTCTACTGTAAGCATTAAATGAATGGAAAAACTTTTGAGAAGCATTAAATGCTTTATGAAAAGCTTTGACAAATGTAAACCTTGACATTTTTAAGCGGGAATTGGAGGGATAAGGATTAAGTTTTAAGTAATTAAGTAGATTTCGTTTAATGATATAACTAAAACGACCTCATTTCAACAAAATTAAATTCCTTAATCAATCTATTCCCTTCCAAACGCTCCAGGTTGTTCCCTTCGTTTAATCCCTACCCTTTGCTTTTAGTTTATTCTCCAAACATTATTAATAAGTTAAACGTCTTAAATTATATCTAAACCAACAGCAATAACGAAAACAACAGTAATCAATGGATTCATGATAAGTTCCTTGCACCAAAATAAAGAAATGGTTAATGATACAATCAATTAATAAATTATGAATTCATTATTCTATTCTATTGATAAGATTTTCATCTAGTCGAAGTAAGTACGAACTCTGAATTTAATTAATAAGATTATTGAATCATCAAAACGACTTCAATATCTATTATTTACTTTCTATTCACACAAAGTTTTTGTGAATTCACTCACTTTTTTGTTTTTCCATTTTTTTCTTTGGGTTGAAGCATTCTTTGAATTCGAACTATTTGTTCTTTTTCTTGATTGAATTTGTATTTTTGTTCCAATTTTTTGCTTCTTCCTCTCCCGCTGAATCAAACTTTTTCTTGCCATAATATTTCACTTCCTATTATATTAGCTATTATATTCGTATCGTTGATACAAGCAGGATCTTAGATGTAAAAATATCAAAATTTTGCCTTCTCAAGAGAAAAAATGATATTAACATAGATACAGTACATAAAGAATTAACCAAAATTGCCCGAGGCAATCAAGAAAGCTGCATAAGTGAAGATATAACCTACAGAAAAGTAAGTTAATCTAACCAATCTTGCTTGCACAGTGGAAAGCACTTTCTAATATTATAAGGTTGAAAATTTAGGAGAACTCAACCTAGACTAAAAACAGGTCGGGTTGATTTTGTTATCCCTAATTGTACCAAATTTGGCATAAGTTTGAAAATTTTCACAATAATTGATAACTTGTTCTAAATCAAACTTTATAATGTATAAACCTCCTTTTTTTTCCTCAAAGAATTAAATTAGTTTAAGAATTTCTAATTCAATTACGCATTTAATAAAACTAATTTTTTCTTAAATGGGTCGTTAAGGCTATAAAAATTAATATATATTTTTTATTTTATGTATAATGACTTTCTAAGATTAATTTATAATTTATAATCTTTTCCAAAATTTACTGATATTGTCATTGAAAGTAATATTATTTATCAATCTAATTTTTTTATTGAGATTAGTTTTTTCTTATACATCTTTAATTTATATTATATCAAACTCTTATTTCCTAACTGCTGCATCATAATATAATAATATAAAGTTAATATTTAATTGATATGTTGATAAACCTTCTAAATACACAAAATAGTAATTAAAGTTTATCATTATTTTATAATGGTTTACGGACTCGACCTGACCTAATTCTTTAAAATTAAGATTTTAAAAATCATATTATTTTTAAAACTTAAAAATTAAAAAGAAAATTCTTCTGACTAAAATGAGCTGAGCCCATTAGTTTTGAACCGGATCAGACTGGGGTGAGCTTATTTGCCAAGCCTATAAACACCCTGTGTTAGGATGTACATAACACCCCGAGTTAACTCAATGACGTGTTTGTTTATTGCTAAGTATCTTGATTAAACAATAAGTTCCACCAATGAACCTTGATGGCTTGAAAGTCTAGATACATGCATTAGCTATGGCTGCGAAATCTGAGGATGATGACGAAAAAGAGCAAGAAATATAATCACATGGGTCTTTTTTAAATACGGTAAACGGTGATGACATGGCACCAAACGCTGTCGTCTGGAGGATCTTCATTACCAGTAGAATCATTGGAAAGTATTCATACATGTCGGACAGAGAGGTTTTGAGTCCGAGGTTGAAGACACAAAGCCCGAGTTTGATGGGAGGTAAAAGCGTTGAGAATTATGGTTCTTCTTCTTCTTCTTCCTGGTACTCTCGCTTTTGGTCCTCAGCTCGCAGAACTAAGCCTTTGACCTCTGCTTTTGACGACGTCGTTGCCAGAGCTCCGTCCTCCGATGGGCTTGTTCGTCGCCTCAGCCTCCTCGATCTCATCTTACTCGGTGTCGGAGCTTCCATCGGCGCCGGCATCTTCGTCGTTACCGGAACCGTTGCTCGCGATGCCGGACCCGGTTTGATCTCTGTTTTTGAGACTCATAAACGTTTATGGCCTAGAATTGTCGGACTTTTACTTTTTATTGCTACGAAAATTTCGTTGTACTGCAAACATTTTCAGCCATTACAGGGCTTGAACTAAGTGAAAGTTCTCAACTTTGAATTAGCTATGCACTTATTTGAAATGGGTTGGTCGATTTCGAATGAACGTCTCTGTTTTTGGTGAAAATTTTGCTCATGGTTTTAATGTTGGCGACTGAATTTGGTATTTTGTGACATTAAAATGCAGGAGTGACAATTAGTTTCATTATCGCCGGAGTTTCATGCATGTTGAATGCACTGTGCTATGCAGAGCTGGCTTCTCGATTTCCTGCTGTTGTGGGGGGAGCATATTTGTATACTTATACAGCTTTTAATGAAATCACAGCTTTCCTTGTTTTTGGGCAGTTGATGCTTGATTACCACATTGGGGCAGCTAGTATAGCAAGAAGTTTGGCGAGTTATGTTGCCACACTTCTAGAGCTGTTTCCCCTTTTTAAAGATCACATCCCAAGCTGGCTCGGCCATGGCGGTGAAGAGTTCTTGGGAGGAACCCTTTCTATTAACATTCTAGCACCAATTCTTCTTACTCTTTTGACTATAGTTCTGTGTTGGGGTGTTGGAGAATCTTCTATTGCGAACGCATTCATGACCGTGACAAAGGTTCTCTATCCTACCTACAGCTTTCCAGTTTTCAATAGGGACAAGTAGACATGCACATATATACACAGATAAGGGACAATCAAATCTTCAAAGCATCAATAACTTATACCCTACTATGAGAAAAGTAGCATGTTATTCTACGGTCTGAACCTTGTGCTCCTTATTGCATTTTTTCATCTCTTCCTTTGTTCTGTTGCCTTCCGTTTTCTGACTAGTCCTGGTCTTTGATTTACTTCTTGATACTGAATCAAATGTTTTAAATTAGACGTCATTCTTAACGTATGTGTCAACTAAAACTGCTAAGTTACTTGACTCCCTTGCAGATTATCATTGTTATCATTGTCATCTTCGTGGGGGTCTTTAAGGTTGATGTTTCAAATTGGACACCTTTTGCTCCACATGGTGTTAAATCACTATTGACTGGAGCTACTGTTGTATTTTTTGCTTACGTTGGATTTGATGCAGTTGCAAATTCTGCTGAAGAATCAAAGAGACCACAGGTATCTTGTATAGATTTAGGTGCTAATTGTATAGTTTTTCCTAATCTATTTACGATCTTTTTGAAGTAATATCAGTCATTGCTTACTGACTTAGAACTGTAATATTATGGTATTCAGCGTGATTTACCACTAGGCATCATAGGAAGCCTTTCCGTTTGTATTGCCCTGTATATTGGAGTCTGTTTAGTAATCACTGGGATGGTACCATACTATCTTCTTGGAGAAGATGCTCCTTTGGCTGAAGCTTTTACGGAAAAGGGCTTGAAGTTTGTGTCTGTTCTAATTAGCATAGGCGCTGTGGCGGGACTCACAACAACCCTTTTAGTGGGTCTCTATGTTCAGGTGAATTCCATTTATGTTGTTGCATAGTTGACTTGCTTCAAAACATCTTTGTATGAGTTTGTAACAACATCTTTTTATGAGCAGTCTCGATTGTATCTGGGGCTTGGAAGGGACGGTTTACTACCTTCAATATTTGCTAAAGTGCACCCTATCCGCCACACTCCTATTCACTCTCAGGTCTGGGTTGGCATTGTCGCTGGTCTTATGGCAGGGCTGTTTAATGTGCATGTGCTCTCCCACATTCTTTCTGTTGGTTCATTGGTATGTCATCCTATTCTCTCTATCAAAAACCCAAAATATCTACTCCTGCTTAGATCATTTCTAAAATCGTTTAGGTTGCAGTAGCTGTGCTCAGTTTTGGCAGGAATGTTTGGTATTTCAAATGGCATGCTATGGGTGTGCCACCATGCGCTTGTAATATTGATAGAATCTTGTTGCCTGGTGTTGACATTGTCCTCACAATTTAAAACTCACTATGGATCTGAATCATGTTAAATCTTTTGCAGACAAGCTATTCTGTTGTTTCAGCATGTGTTGTAACTCTTCGCTGGAAGGATAAATCAGGGACTGAATTTTCGTCACGATGGTTTCGTGCCTGGGATGAGGGTGTCATTTGTCTCATTGCAGTTGCCTTCTGTGGCTTCAGTGCTGGACTTATTTTCCGTTACAGTGTCTCATTTATTCTTCTAATTGTAGCATTTGTTTTAGCTATAATTGCCACTGCTGCTCTCTACCTTCGTCATGTAAGTCCTATTTATCCATGCATGGCATACAACTCCTTTGTGATTGCTTTACATCTGTTATTCATATAAAGTTCTAGTAAGGGTCAATCCAAGATCTTGATAGTATGTTTTGTTTAGAATTTTTAACTTGAAATTTGCACGTGATTGATTGTACTCTCTACAGGGATGCTGTCCCTTTTTTACAAATTCATAACTAATATTCTTCTTCATTCCCTCTTTCACCATTCTTTTTTCTCAGTCCTATGAAGATGCCAGAGGATTTTCTTGCCCTGGGGTTCCTGTTGTGCCAACCATTAGCATCTTCGTCAACATGTTTTTGTTTGCTCAGGTGAGTTTTCTGGAATACCAGTTCCGTATTTCCTATCACTAAGACATGCTAAAGTCAGCTGGTCAATCATGTTCTTTTTCCTACTTCTCTTGTTAATCTTCTTTGTACAGTTGCACTTTGAAGCATGGATACGATTTGTGATCCTCAGCATTATCATGGTTGGCGTATACACATTATACGGGCAGCATCATGCCAAGCCGAATTCTAATGAGACAATTATTTATCAGAGAGCTCCTCAAGAAGCAACTCGATAGTTGGCACGCGAAGGAATACCAATGATATCAATAAAGATTGGTGCTGAGGATTTATGTCCTGTATTTGTCACATGTATATATCTGTATCAATCACAATTGTTGTCTGGTAGAAGATGATTCAGTAGTTCTGGACTGGAATCTATCATTGTGTGCATATAATTAGTTTTTCCTTGAAAGCCACATAAATAGAGACCTTAAGAAAACCTGATCTTATTCATAAGAATTTGCCCGTACATCTCCTTGTGCAAGAACTTACATCTCATTCAGGCTTATATAGAAAATGTTGCTAAGATGGTTCTTTCACTGAACTTCCAATATCATTCTCTAGTGGAATTGATGGATATGAAAACTATAAATTTACAATATCAACTTAATTGTTTATGCATTACAGGGAGTTAGCAGAATGTCTATAATACTTCAAAGGAGGAAAAGATGAACTACAATTTCAACTTCGTACCTAAGTTAACGCATAATATCTTGTATCTGCGTAAACCTTTTGATCTTTCTAGGGATGCCACTTTTTGAAGCTTAATCTGCTCTCTGAACTTGGCTATGGACTCACCAGCCTTTTTATCGATTTCATCAGATTCATTGATGTCTTGGTTACGAGCCACAGCAACTTCATCTTTAAATTTACGACTTTCAATCCTGGTGTATTCGTCTGATTGCACAACACTTTCGTAACATTCCATTTCTTTCTTCCTGTACTTGATCAAATGATGGCTTTAGTGCGTGAAACTGAGCATCACGATTGTTCATTTTGGTGCCTACTACAAATTTATCAGGTTTTCCTTCTTCCATTTCATCCGTCCAAGTTTTCATCACCTTTTGTTCATCACTTGTTCTGCCAATTCGCTTCTTCAAACGATTTCTACTGTTTTCTTCAGCATTTCTACTATTTTCTTCAGCACCCTCTGCCTCTGCAGTAAATTTAGTATCCTGGATTTTGGAAAAAATAAAGATATGAGGCCTGATTTGAAACCCAATCAAACTAGACCGAGCTCGTTGACTTCGGATCGACCCTATATGTCAAGCCTAAATCATGGCTATAAAAAGTGTGGATGGAAAATTCTCTGCTCTTTTTTTTTAGAGGAAATTTATCAACTTCCTTGAACTGAAATATACTTACAAAGCAGAGAAAAAAGTTCAGGAGAAACAGAATTCTCAAAAAAGATACATTCAGAATGGAAATAAGATGCTCTAGCAAGATAGTGAGCAACTTTATTCGCATATCATTTAACAAACATCACAAAGACATGAGGTAAAGATACTAACAAATCCTTACAATTATTGATCACACTGCTAAAAGGAGATAACATACGAATAGCGCTCTTGAGAGCTTTAACAACCACCAAGCAGTCAGTCTCCACAAGCACCATCTCCCAAGTTTTCTCTTTCAACCAGCTAAGCACCTCCTTCACTCCAATAGCTCCAGTAGCTTAAGGAGCAAAGCATCCCACCCTACAGACTTGTCGCGCCTCCAATAAAGTTCCAGTGTGATCCTTCACAACAAAGTCAAAATTAAACTGCTTCTTAGCTTCGAACACAGCCCCATTTACATTCACCTTGAATTGATTAACTTTTGGTCTGCACCGCAGCTCCTTTTCCGTATCGTCACTCGACAATCCCACTGAAGATTTCAGTGAGTTTTCTTGAGCTTTCTGCCATTATTCAAGGCCAATCCTTACCCTTACCGATAAGATGATCAAATCAACATAAGTAGAAATTTGTTGCCAAAATAAATCATTGGGTATTTTCCGCAAATTAATGTATTAAGTTGTATCTTAATTATTACAGTGGATTTTGAAAAGTGTATTGTGAAATTGAAAATGGGCCCTAGTGGCTAATAAAAGTGTTATTGATTTTTCAGTGTATGTTATATACTCTGCTTCCTGTTTACAGAAACAAAGTGCTTTAAAAAGAAAAATGGGCACCCAATAAGTGCCAAGTGTAAAGTGTTTCAAAAGTGTTTTCAAAAAAAAATTTATACCGATTTTTGTTAAGTGTTTAGTGAAGTGTTAAGTGATGTGACATGCCACCTTCGCGGGGCACGGATCCGGGTATCACTGTCGATATCGGGTTCGGGTCCGGCGGAAGTTGGGGTGTTACATTAGCTGGTCAAAATGACAGTTGCGACAAGGAGGGAGATCAAAATGGTGGCAGATTTTAGAGGTGGTGAAGGCATGGGGCTCCCTAATGCCACGAAAGTCAATGGTTAAGCGATTATGGATCCGAGCATATGTGTAAAAAGGACGAACGGATTTGTCATTACTTAAGGTGCGCTCCTTAACCAAACCAGTCAGTTGGGATGCATGGAGTTGAACAAAAGGGTTGTCTGGGGGGGTTAGAGGAAAGGGTTGTTCTTTGATAAGAGGTCTAGCATCAACTTTTTCATATAATTCCTCAAATGTAAACTCATTATCAGGTGAGTCAGGTTCACTAGAGGGGCCAGGGTTTTTGGTTCGAGTCATTTTCCTGCAGATGAACAAACTAATTAAAGAATAGAACAAACTTCACTGCGGCAGAACATTCCAAAGAGGACGGTATGTCCAACTGGTCTGCCCTAACTATCAACAACATATAAGAAAAAAATGGATGAAGAAGGGAACTAAGATACTTACAAAGATGAGGAGGAAGCTACACAGATAGAGAATCGAGAGTAAAGGTAAGTAGGGAAGAAAGCAAAAAATGGGAAGAGGAAGAGCTGAGAAGATTAGCCGCGGCATGCTAGGGTTGGAAAAGAGAGAAGCGGTAGGTTTAAGAAATTGGAGAAGTGAAAAGACAAAAAGAGTATGAAGAAAAAGTCAATGGTTGATGACATATGGGGGTAAAATGGTAATACGATAAATAAAAATCAAAGACACGAGAGGGTAGCCTGCGCAGATTCTATCTTTGCCGCAGCGAAAGTTTGATTTCGTCGCGGTGAAAACGTCCCAAAAGGAAAAATGGAAGAAATAGGAATACGTTGCCGCAGCGACGTGAAATGCACGCCACGGTGAAAATAACTCGAGAGAATATGGAATGAAATAGGAGTGCGTTGCCACGGCGAGAATTTCCTGATAGAAAGAAACTAGGTGGAGACTTTTGCCGCTGCAAAACCATAAGTTAGCCACGGTGAAAGTAAACCGAACTCAAAGAGCAACAGACAGAAAATTTTTACACAGAAATGAAAAAAATGATAAAGAAACATAAAACACAGTCTGGATACTTAGAAAACCTTTAAGTGAATATGTAGAGTTGCAAGGTACTGAATAAGTTCAAGAATAAAAATGCAACACAATCAACAATACGTAACTTCTCCAAACTTGAAGATATATCATACTTCAGAGTGATAAATCACAGCAAAATAAAGGCAAAAGACAGAACTAAAAGGGGTGTTATTGAATTGAAAATTACTATTAAGGTAAAAGCCAAACTACTTTTCCTACTGGTTTAGTTTCTAACCCACACTTACCCAACAAACTAATGCACCAAACATGTCATGAACAATCACAAGGAAAATGTAAGTAAACAGGTGAAGGAAAGAAATAACCTGAGATTTATGGAGGTTTTTGGTTCTCATGGTAAAGCTTCAAGAGATGTCCATTCACCTTAAGCTTAGCTCCAGTCTCTTCATGTAGAAGCTCCACTATGCCAAAGTCGTGCACTTTTGTGACTGTGTACGGCCCATCCCAATGAGTATTAAATTTCCCTTGCTTAAAAGTGAAACGAGCCTTAAACAATAGCACTTTATCTCCCTCTTTGAAGTCCGTCCTCAAGATGCCTTTATCGTGCACAAACTTGGTTTTCTCCTTATAGAGTCTAGAGTTCTCATACGCCGCTAGCCTCAACTCTTCCAATTCTTGCAACTGCAACTTTCTTTCCATCCCAGAAGATTCTAAGTCTATATTGCACTGCTTGACTGCCCAATAAGCTTTATGTTCCAACTCCACTGGCAAATGGCAAGCCTTGCCATAAATGAGGCGGTATGGAGACATCCAGATTGGTGACTTGTAAGCGGTCCAATAAGTCCATAGTGCTTCTTCTAAGCGCAAACTCCAATCTTTCTTGGATGGTTTTACAATCTTTTTCAATATATGCTTCACCTCCTGATTAGATATTTTAGTCTGACCATTGGTTTGGGGGTGATATGAAGTGGAGACTTTATGAGTGACTCCAAATTTTGAAAATAGATTGTTAACTACCCTATTACAAAAGCGTGTACCCCTATCACTCACCACAGCCCTTGAAATCCTAAACCTTTAGAAAATGTTGGACTTAAGAAATTTAGACACTATTTGGGCATCATCTTTTCCAGTAGGCTTAGCCTCTATCCATTTGGACATATAGTCTACGGCTAGAAGGACAAATACAAAACCAAAGGACAGAGGGAAAGGACCTATGAAGTCAATCCCCCAAACATCAAAGATTTCGCAAAATAGTAGAGGCTACTAAGGGATTTCATGTCTTTTACCTAATCCCCCAAAACGTTGACACTTGTCACAAGACTGACAAAATGTAAAAGAATCTTTAAAAAGGATTAGCCAGTAAAAACCAGAGTCTAGAATTTTTCTAGATGTTCTCCTAGCACTGAAATGCCCTATATAAACCATAGAATGGCAAGCTGAAATAATGGCATCACATTTTTCATTAGGCACACATTTCCTTATAACTTGGTCACTGTATATTCTCCATAAATGAGGAGCATCCCAAATGTAACGCCTTGCTTCACTCCTGAGCTTTTGTGCCTACGAATTAGACATAAGAGGTGGGGTCACTCCAATCATAAGGTAGTTAACGATATGTGCATACCAAGGCTCTTTTAAAAATAAAGCATATAAAATTGCATCAGGAAAAGAATCGTAAGTAAGTTCAAAAGAGTCTACTCCCTTTGTATCCTTTAGTAGCCTACTCAAGTGATCGGCTACATGATTTGCTTCCCATGGTCAGTACTTTATCTCGATGTCAAATTCTTGAAGAAGTAATGCCCATCTTATCAATCTTGGCTTAGATTGTGGTTTCTTGAGAAGGTATCGGACAGTTGCATGATCAATGAACATAATGACATGAGAAATTAACAAATAAGGCCTAAACTTTTCTAAAGCGAAAACTACTGCAAGCAGCTCTTTCTCTGTTGTTGTGTAGTTGATTTGAGTTGCATCCAGTGTTTTTGAGGCATATGCAATTGCTCTTGAGATTTTCTCCTCCCTTTGGGCCAACATAGCTCCTACAGCATAATTAGAAGCATCACATGAAAGCTCAAAAGGTAAGTTCCAATCAAGGGCAACCAGAATAGGGGGAGAAATGAGTTGAGACTTTAACTCATCAAAAGCATTCCTACATGAATTAAGAAGGTCAAATTTTATTTCTTTTTGTAAAAGCCTTGAAAGAGGTAATGAAATCTTGCTAACCCACTCTTCTTAAGCACTACATGGATCGGACTAACCCACTCACTATCAAATATGGTATAGATGATCCCAACACTCAAAAGTTTGGTTATTTCTTTCTTAACCACATCTAGGATAAGTGGGTTTAGTCTTCTTTGGGGTTATCTCACAGGTTTGGAACCCTCACTTAGTAGAAGCCTATGTGCGAAAATAGTTAGACTAATCCCAGGTATGTATGCTAAAGTCCACCCTATAGCCCTCTTATTCTCTGTCAAAACAGTAAGGAGTCTATCTTCCTCACCACTAGACAAGGAATTAGCAATTATAACAGGTAATCGCTCATTTTACTCAAGGAAAGCATACTTTAAAGTAAGGGGAAGAGGTTTCAATTCAATTATAGGTGGTTGCACAATAGAAGGTATTAATTTATGAAGCTCAAGAGAGAACAGTTTTCTTCCCTTTTCGTCAGCCAATGGTAAACGAGGTTCCATACAGTAAGCTTTACAATGTCTGCCAATTCCAAGCAGTAAACCTTTAGTCTAAGATTTTTGTTGCAGTGAAACGACTTCATCAAGTTCCACGTCGAAGTGACCCCCACGATGCCAGAATCACCTGAAACATTCACAGAAAACCTTTCCCAAAGGAGGTTATCACTGACAGTAGAATCAGGTGAATACAATTCAGAATTAAAGAATCCTGTTGCAGTTTGAATGCAGAACAAACATCATCAACAACAATATCAATCATGTTAACACCTAAAAGTGAGTAATCTTCATATGGATGTTTCATTGCTTCATACATGTTAAAAAAAACTTGTTGATCACCCACTTCCATTATGATGGTGCCTTCTTTCATACTAATCATGGTATTAGCAGCCCTTAAGAAAGGTCTATCGAGAATCAGTGTGGTGTCATATGGAAGTTCAGAATACATGTCAAGCACATAAAAATCAGTAGGGAAAACCAAACCGTTAACCTAGACCAAAATATCCTCTACAATGCCCTTAGGATACCATATAGACCTATCATCCAATTGGAGTACTACCATGCTAGACTTAAGAGTTTTGACTCCTAATGAAGTGTAGACTGACTTAGGCATAACATTAATAACTGCCCCTAGATCTAACAAAGCTCCCCCTATAGTTACTTTACCTAAAGTATAAGGGATGGTAAAAGATCTAGGGTCTTGGCATTTTATAGGAATTTGAGGTTTAAAAAGAGCAGACACATTTGAGCTTACTTGAACTCTTTCAATTGGCCTAAACTTTCTCTTATGTGTACACAGGTATTTAAGGTATTTGGCATAAGTAGGAACCTGTTTCACAAGATCAAGCAAAGGAATATTAACTTCCACTCTACTAAACAAATCAATAATATCCTTTTCATGCTTAGTGTCAGTCTTTCTTTTGCTCATCAAATAAGAATTAGGAAAAGGAAGGTCTTTAAGATTTACCTCCTTACCATTGGCTTTATTGGCTCCATGCTTGCTTGACTTAACATGCTCCCTTGCTGTGGCTTGTTCATCTTTGCTCTCAAGATTTGTTTCTTTGCTACTCAAAATTGTGGACTTCTTTTCAGCCAATAATGCTTTCTCTTTAGAGCTTTCAGAATTCTTCATCTTTTCTGGTGTGGAAGACACCTCATCATATTCAATCTCTTCCTTAACTACTTCCTCATCTGAATCACGGAACTTCACTTGCTTCCCACTTCGAAGAGTGATGGCATTCAAACCCCTAGGATTTGTAACAGTGTTTGAGGGAATAATACTACTGCTCTTAGCTTGTTGCTCACTCATGTTATTGGATAATTGAGTGAGATAGGAGTTGATGTTTTCAGTCTTTGTCTCCCATTACTCCATTCTTTTCTCTAAGGCATTGAATCTAGCAGCATTCTTGGATGAGTCTTGTTAAATCAAAGAGGCTAAAGAATTGAATTGGTTGTCATTAAAAGTCCTCTCGTCTTTCATCAATGCCATCATATTATGCAAGAGTTGATTGGTGTCTTCCTTTGGTGGAACAGTTAAAGCTTTCTGTTGGTTTTGGAACTGGTTAGTAAATGGACCAGCCCCTCCACCTCGCTGGAATCTGTTTGAAGGTCCACTCTCGTCACTTCTCTAACTAAATCGACGGTTTGCTTTCCACCCCTCGTTATATGTATTAGAATAGGGGTCCTACTTCTGATTTGGCCTACCCTGATAAACAATAGATATCTCTTTATAACGATTGGGGAAGACACTAGCAATATGTATTACTGACCCACAAGTTTCGCAATTAGGTGCAGTAAGATCCATAGTGGTTTGTGGACGATGCATACTCATATTTTTCAACTCCGCAGTAATGAGAGCCTGTTGAGTAGTCATTTTATTCTCCAAAGAGTCTACATTAGACTCAAGACTTTCCATTTTTCTAGAATGTACTGTTGAAGCTCCCAACTCGTGTATGCCTCTAATGTCTCTAGCATTGTACTACTGGTGATTCAGAGCCATTTTCTTAATCAGATCCCAAGCCTCTTTAGCGGTGAGGTCTATCAGTGAACCTCCTGAGGCTGCATCTAACATACCCTTGTCTTGACCCTTCAACTCATCATAAAAATATTGCACTAACTGCTCGTCTGGTATTTGATGGTGAGGGCATCTTGACAATAGATCCTGAAAACGGTTCCAATAATCATAGAGAGACTCATCAAAGTCTTGTCGAGCTGAGTAGATTTCCTTTCTCATTGATGATGTTCTGGAAGCAGGAAAGTACTTCTCCAAGAATGCCTTCCTCAAATTTCCCCAACTGTGATAGGCATTCGCCACATGTCTTGGAAGACTCATGTACCACTCTTTTGCTTTACCCTCCAATGATAGATGAAAAACTTTCCACAACACTTGATCTAGAGCCGGTTTCATGCTTTGGCAAATCATAGAAAACGATTGTCAGTGAATGTAGGGATCTTCTCCTTTCAAACCATGAAATTTAGAAAGAGAGTTAATAAGCAATCCTTTTATCTGAAAATTCACATCAAAATTAGGGTAAGTAGCAATAAAAGGATCATAATTCACATCAGTGGTTGTAGCTTCCATAATGGTCCTCCTCCTAAGGTTGCCATTATTCTCACCAATTCTCTTTTGCTCTCCATTACCTCCATTATCTCCGTTTTTAGGTTGGTTAGCATCAAGGTTTTGGTGTTGCAGATTAATTGGGTGTTCAACCATTGTCTCTCTTTCTAATGATTCACTCTCACTATTAGATAGGCTAGACTCTATTACCTTAGTTGTCCCTTCCACTCTCTTTTCCTTCCTAACTTTTCTCAATTTCAAGTCTAAGGGTAGGAGTGTGGCTTTTCGGGGCATGTAAAGAAAAAATTCAAAATAAAATAAAAATGAGTAAAGTTAGCTTGCAAGTTCACAAAGTCGGGTAAAAAGATGAGATGTGATGGATGCAAATGTGTGTGGTGTGTGAAAGTATATATGCACAGGTAAGAAAGCTTCAGAGCTGTACAGAAAAGTTGGCTGCGGCGAAGTCGATAGTTAGCCGCAGTGAAAATGTCCCGAAAGAGATCCTGGTAAGATCCTACAAGTTGGCCGCAGCGAAACAAAAAGTTGGTCGCGGCGAACTTACATCGTAGGCAGCAAACAGAACTTTGAACTATGCAGATGTAAAATGCTAAGTATCAAATTTTAAAAGTAATCAGTATCTCTATTTTTATTTCCAAAAATTAAGATGCTAAGCAAAATGAAAACCTATACTATTAACAGGTGTGAAACTAAACTATCTAGAATGCAATCTAAAGAATCTTAATCAACCTCAACAGTAATTATGACAGAAGTTAACTTAGAGAACCAATTACTTGGCTCCCTGGTAACGGCGCCATTTGATTCGCCCTTGTACGATAAGCTCTTAGATGTTGAATCAAAGTATTCCAAGAGTTGCACTATAGGGTGCAACCTCAGGACGTTTAGTTAACTATAACTTAAACAATTGAATCTAAGTTAACCTATATATCATGCTATGCAAACTAATTTAGAGAAAAAAAAGGATTCTTAATTTTTGAACTGATTAGTATAACCAATTTAAATGTAAAAATGAACATTTTTGGATTTTAGGGATATAGAAAATTGAATGATGAAAAATGCAAAAGACTAAATAGTGATAATGTCCCCTTGAAAGTGAGTTTTGGCCATCATTGTTCAAAATTGATTAAAGTGAGAGTAGAAACTACTAAGCTTTAAAATGTAAACCTTGAAAGACTCTTCAAGTCCAGAATCTTAATCAATAAGACTCCATTTTTTAAAATCCCGTTAAGTGCTCTTAGTGTGTGTAATAGGATTAGCCAATGCAATCGGTAAAATGGAATCTAAAATCATCTCAACATCAAACACAACCATGCAGGACAAGAGAGAATAAAAAAGATTTCAAGTAGACATATATGAAACTTAATACATTTAAGCTCAAGGTTCTACGTAAACTAATCCATCTTACACATAACGAATATCCAACATTTGATTAAAACCATAATCAAATAGCTCATTTACAAATTATAAATCCTAGACCTAGAACGTATAAATTCATAGCTGGACTATGGATAAAACTACTCCCCTTTTTTAACCCATTGAACTCCAGCCATTACTGCACCTTCAAGAGGAAAAGAAACGCTTAGTCACTCATTAAAACCAGAAACTTCACAACTTGGAATGCATTTGAATCATCTATGGTGGAGGTTTAACAGTGGAAGAAAATATGGAGGAGGTAAGAGTTGTTCTGTAAAGAAAAGATGAAGGAGAGTGTAAAAATTTTGTGTCTCTACCGCCTCCCTCCTACTTATCCCGAAATAGGTTTTTTTAATGATGTTCAGGTCGGGTCATGTGTATAGGTAAGTGAGGTTTCCAAAAATGACTCGGGTTTTAGGTAGCTACTTCGAAGTTTTCTCCGTGGCGAAGTGATGAATTCGCCACAACCAAATTTTCCCGAGAGGTTTAAGCTATTGATTTGAAGGTTTCGCCTAATGGGTTCGCCGCGGCCAAATTTTCCCAAAAGGGTTTAGGCTGTTGATTCATATGTTTTGTTGTGACAAAGTGGTGAGTTTACTGCAACTAACTTGTCCCGAAGGGTCTTCTTCCTTGATTTTCTGGCTCAGCAATTTCTTGGTCTTCACTCTTGACTTCATTTCTTAAGTGCCTTACAATGAAAAACAATAGTTTGCAATATCAATTGTCCTATAAACCAAGTGAGTGCAATTACTAATTAATTATGACAATTTTACCCTCAAACTATGTTAATTCAAAACAAGCACTCTTGAAACAAATTAAGCACAATATCTAACAAAAAGAGCCGAAAAGTACATCAAAAACTATAAAAATACCACTGAATAATATAGAAAACGTAGGTTCAATCACACTACGATACAAAATGAAAGGATGGAGAGGATAATATTATCTAAAGGATTATAATGTTCCACTGCTCATAGCAATATTGGATGCTTGGAATGATAGTCACAGTAATATGTATTTGGATGCTCAATTGGTATCTATGATATGTGATGACATTTGTGGTGATGGCCAACCTAATCATAAATTTTAAGCACTAGACTATATATAGGATCATCTAATTTCCATAGGGAACTAGTCTCAATGTATCCCCTATAGTGATACTTACAATCTAAGGTAGAACAACAATCTTAACCTTACATCTAATGATAAAGTTTAACCTGGATTTTTCCAAGAATTGTAGCAAGAGAATTGATATCTCTAGGAGATCCTTATAAAAACAATTTCTAAAAGCAAGGCTTCCATCCTTAAAACTAAAGAGTTTAAAAAATTATAGATATAACCAGGTAACGTATTGTCAAAATTTAAAATAAATTACCTTATAAAATTAAAGACCCTAATAGTTTCTCTATTCCATATTTTATTTGTGATATGGGCTTTAATCGTGCTTTATGTGATTTAGGGGAAATTGTAAGTTTCATTCTTTTATCCATTTGTGAGAAGCTCGAGATAGGTGGTCTAAAGATAACCACCATTTATTTGTAACTAAAGAATCATTCTATCATATATCTGTTAAGTTTATTGGAGGATGTATTTATCATAGTTATTCATTCCTACAAATTTTATTATTCTAAAGATGGACGATACTCAAATCCCCATCATTCTTGTAAATCCTCTCCTACCTACAACTAGAACTACTATTAATGTAGAAAATTGAAAGCTTTATTTTGAGTGTTGCTGATGAGAGAGATAGGTTTAATTTTCTAGAAAGATGATTTAATTTTCCTAATTCTATTAAATTTGCTTCTCCAAGAGACTATTATTGTAAGATTGATGTAACTGATTAGTCAATAAAAAAGGAGTTAGTTAAGTATAATTCCGGTGATCTATTAAAATATTTGGTGAATGATAGGTCCCTAAACATTGAGATCAAAAAGAAAGTCCCAAAGGTAGAACTTAAAACTTATTCCTTCTATTCTCAAGTATGAATTCTATAAACATAATTCCATTTATCTTGTGACTATGAATTCAAGTTTAACCAAAATTGAAATTGAAAAATTGTCATAAGATCTTAGTTCTCAACAACCTATCATTTTTTTAAAAATAAATGAAATTTTATTTACTAAAACTTAGAATATACAACATTATAATGGCTCAATCATAATATCTTTAATTGAAAAGAGATTTAGGTAAATGAGATTACAACAATTTGAGGAATCTATAAGTATATCACACTATAGGAATAATAAACACCTATAGATTCCATTAGATTCTCATCCTAAGGCTAGCTTTTAATTTAATTGATCACTGTATGGAATGAGTATTTTTTCAACTAGGATGTTCTTTGCTAGTTGAGATTCTTTGTAAATTATGGAGTGAAAGCAAATGAAGCAGGTGAAAGCAGTTTTAATGATAACACCATCCTGCTTCAGGGAGAAAGATGTTTTGGAATCCCATTCAAATATGTTTGCCTAATTTCTAGTTTGACAATATAATGGTATTTTATGCTAAATTATACCACAAATAGTCTATAAAAAATTTCACTGGTAAAATAAGTGAAAATAGTTTCAAGTTAGTTTTTACATAATAAGCGAATAGGATCAATGATTCCCAACCATCTATTTTTTGTCCTAAGTTTTTTTATCACTAACTAACTACTAAGTGAAGTTTTGGGAATGAGATTTTTAATCCAAATTAGATCAACCCAAAAGGTCTTAACTGTGTGAGGTCTGAAAATTTTGAAAGTAAAAGGAATCAGATAACTTCTGTGAGTTGTGCCCCAACTAACTAATCCTATATTCCTCCCAATTGAGGTTATACTCTGGTAGAAGATCAATTGAAATTTCACCATCAATTTTCCCCTTGGATGATACAACTCACTTTGGCCTTTAATGTAATTCTAATAATCAAGTGACTCAACTTATTCCTTTTGAACAATGGAATGAATTAGTCTAATTGTCAAACCAAAACCAAGTCTTATTCCCATTCCCAACATGGTAATTAAATAAAGGATAAAGTTGCTCTCTCATCCTTAGCATTCGAGTAAGATTCCATTATTATTCCATATTATGTTTAGTTGTAAAAGCTTGTTTCTCTTTAGCAATACTCATTGATCCATTTTGGCTACAAGGCTTCTTTTTTATTGAGAATTCTCCACAATCTCTTGGCAAAGAGAACTCTTTACATAACTTGTATTGGGACCAAATCAAGGCCTCCTTACTATTTAGGTAGATATAATTCATCCCATTTCACCTTTTCCCCTTTAGAGACATTAGCTTTACCTAGCTAAAGGATGAATTTGATGTATCTTACACCTGGATTATTTTCCTTAGCATAAATATGTGAACACTCCAAAAATATGAGCATTTCTTAGTAATGAGGAGATTAATTAGAGTCTCCCAGCCATAGATAGAAATATGTTCTACCATGCATTGATTTTGAACTTGAATGTTTCTAACAATAGGTTTGCATATTTAGGGTTTTTAGTGGTGATAACTCTCTAAGGAATTTGAATAGAGATTACCAATCTAGATATCCTTCTTAATTCTTTAGCATTTTTAACATCTAAAGACAGGTAAATAATTCTCCTTTAGAATTTCACTTTATGTCCAAAACTTTTAGAGAACTCTGTCACAATTCTCATAAGGAGACTAAGGGAATAATATTCAGCTTCATAAAAAATCATCATATTATCTGCAAAGGCTAAATGTTTGATCTTTAAGCCACTACACTTATGACAATAAACAAATACAATATTATTTAAAGTGAAAATCTGAATCATTATACATAATGCCTCAGTAACCATAGTGAATAGATTGGGGAATTGAATCCCCATGTCTAATATGATGTGCATCAATCATACAAGAAAATAAAACCTAATGGATACCCACGTCTAATATGATGTGTGTCAAAAACACCAAAAAGTAAAACCTAACTCTGAACACTAAATTTGAAGTAGTGGTGAGTAAAGATTGTATCAACAGATAGTGTGTATGTGTGTAGCTTTTGTAATGAATGAATCAGTGTTTAGGATATAAGGACGGTTTGGTTATATTCGATTAAGAAAATAAAGTAAATTTGAACTAATGAGACTAAATCAAATCAAATAGTGGAAAAATGATAAGATTACCTAATGCGTTTGGAATCTAGTTCTTAATACAATCTTGACCACCATATGAATAAGCACACTTAATATTCATCTGTTCTTTTAACTCTCTTAGAAACTATTAACCACTGGTTAACAAAAAGCTCTATTATCCCGAATTTCCCCTTATGTCGTATCTAAGTAAAAGAAGCTTTTTAATTAAGTATAGCCATCAAACAACCTACAACAAGCTCTCTAGATTTAGTATAACAATAACATTATAAATTAGAAAAAAATTATTCCAAGAAATAACCATACAAGCTCAGGTTATTTAACCTATGATATGTTATCCTTAACGATTCACAACCATTATTTTACCATAAATGAATTAGAGTTACAAAGATTATGTATTGTATTGTAGATTTTAAAAATAGATTCACACATAAAATATCTATTGAAAATGTGTAAATCATTTATACATGAATACCCAATCCAAGATGAAGAGATGCCCAAATATGTCATTCAGTATCGATTTCTCCTTCAAATTGTAAGAAAGAAGGTTAGTTCCTCATAGATCTCAAATAAGTAATTATTCTACCCACTTTTGTGCTTCTAAAACACTTCATCCTTTGTTTAATTACTTACATGGCCTTTTATAGCAAAAATTAGGGTTCAAGGACATACACGGTTATTTACACAAGGATGAAGTTAACTATGTATGTAAAATTTTCCTCCAATTTGTGTTTCTACAAATAGTTGGTCATGTAGCTCACATACATGGTCCTATGCATGGTCATGTAGTGATCAAGTTATTTAATGTGTTAAAGTTTTAATTAATTAACCTCGATAATCCACAAGCGTATGATTCATTCACATAGTACCTAAGGTGTCGATCCCACAAAGGGAGATAATCTAATTCTAAAATCTATGGCTAGAACAATTCGAATAATTCAAAATGTAACAGAACTAAAATAAGAATTCAATTCAAGAATCAATCACAAAAATATTAATAATTTAGCAGTTGCAACACACACTCAAGAATCAACCTAAAGGAATTACCAATTAAGAGAAAGAGAATTTTACCTATCTTTAACGCTAACCTAATCAATTATGAATTACTGGTTTATTGATTCTTGACGATCCTAGGGTTGATTACTCTCTCTCGAGTTATAACCATTACAAAATTATAAACCCTAATCAGATTATGGAAGTTGCAATTCCTCAATTAACAACATATCCAAAACCCTAATTAGATCTAAAGTTGTCTAATAAACTATCAGCAACCTATGCAAGATCTCTCTTCGCACAATTTACTGATTTGGTTTAATTCTTGTTCTATTAAATCACCTAACTCTCATTAGCCCAATTTAATTATTTTTCATTTGATTCACCCTTTTAGTTTATTATCAAATTATGGTTGTCTAGATTTAAATCATAATAAACCAAATAACACATAAATAATCAGATTTCATTAAATCAAAGATAAAACCTCAATGGTGAGTTTAGAACATCATCAACATCCAAAATCCTATCATTAACTATTATTCCAAATCTATACAATAATAAAAGTGAAAATAACAAGAAATACTAATTGAACAGACGATGGGAGGTAGCAACGTCAGGAAACTCCTAATCCGAGAAGTACATCGAGTAGCTTCTTCTCCTCTTCTCTTTTCCTTCTTTTTTTCTCTATCTCTCGATAATTCTCTCTAGGGCCTTTCTAAAAGTGGCTAATGCAAAAGCTTTCTCTGCCTCTTTGTCTTATTTTTTAAATACATTTTGTGTTCTGAGTAATCCTAGCTTTTTTCTAGGGTCCAAAAGGTCTAAAAATTCTTTGAAATTTGACATCCTGGGCCACAATCATGGGCCACATCCGAGCCTTTTGTCACGATCGTGGTTTGCAGGCCATGATCATGGGCTATGTTCTGGGCTTCTGTCACGATCGTGGCATATGGGCCACGATTATGGGGTAACTCTAGTGCTTATTTCATGATTGAGGTTTGTTGTGCCATAATTATAGGCCTTTATTTTGGCCTAAGGGTCTCTGAAACTTCTCTATTATTCGATGTTCACCCTAAAACCTAACAAACACATCAAGTTGCCTAAAAAAACATAATAATTAAGCTCAAAGACTTGTACTAAGCCATAAAACACTTAAAACATAAATAATTAACAAACTAACACAATTCTAACTTAAACACATACTAAATGATTAAATTAATAATTAAATACATATCAAACTAAGCCCTAAAACACGATGCAGTTCATACTTATCAACATCCTCATACTTAAACATTTGCTTGTCCTTAAGTAAACAAAACAACAAACATACAAAATCACACAACACACAACACAAAATGCAGCAATGAGATAATGACTTCAGCTTCATGAAATAAATTTAACTTTAAAAAACAATCATTCAAGTCATTTCAAATCATTAACAAGAAAAATCCATGTCTAAGGGCTTTGAACTAAATATATATATTAATCCAGATCCAAATGTTAAATTATTTACCTTTTCAATAGCACACACACATTAATAATTCTTTGGTCATTCAATCTCTATAACTACTCCTAAATATGTTTTCATGAAAGTCAAGCTATTACATGTTTAGTAGGTTTTACTAGAAAACATATTATATATATTATAAACATAGACCTAGTTTTTTACTCAGAGGCAAACATTGCTGATGAATGTCGATCTGGTTACTCGACTAAGTCATTTTTTATTAAGCTACTTGGTTGAATCGTCATTATAGCCTTTTGACGTGAAGGCACACATTTTTGATGCATATCGATTCGGTTACTCAGCTACTTCACGTTCTCAACTAGCTACTAGCTCTATTCATAACCTGAAGGCTAGCTGAATAGTAATTTATTTAACATTAACAAATGTGATTTTTTTTGCCTACCTTGTTGCTTTAGCTACTTGTTCCCATGAAAAAATATTAACAAAGCTACTTAAGTTGAAAGACCTCAAATTATGAATGAATATGACAATTTAGAGGGTTACAAATGAACACTAAATCCTAATTAAGCTGTATATTTAGTCAAAGAACCCACTTCACTAATTTTGTGAGCTAATGATTCTTCACAACCTAATAGACTATGTTCAAAATTAAATCAATTACAATCCACCTAAGCCATTGACACATTCACACGATTCACAAAATGTAACCTAACAACTATCATATAATATGCAAATTTCACATTCAAAGTAAAACACATAACCCTCCCCACACTTGAACAACACATTGTTCTCAATGTGAGATGGAGACAAACAATCACATATGGAAAGGAGAGAAACATAGATTAAAGTAAATAAAATAAAATAAAGACTAAATTTTAAAAAGAAAAGGGTTAGAACAAAGCCTCATGGTGATGGAGGCGGGGATGGTGTTGGATGTGGCAGTTGGACACCTTGAGCCTTAAAGTAATGATGGATACGAGATATATCCTGGCTCTGATGTCGTTGTGTTCAAGCCATCTCCTTCATTCTTCTAGAGTTCTCCGCAAGTGTATCTATAATTACCTTGGTGTTTGTAGAGATTGTATAAAGCACTTTCTTCCAACCCGGTTCTTCTGTGTCTTCTTCCTCCTTGGACTCTTCACTAGTCAAGTCCTCTTCTGCCTACTAATGTGGAACTGTACTCGAACTCACTTGACTGACCCTAATCTTCACATGCTCTTTTGGCTGATATCCCAGAGTTCCATATTATGGGACTTAAGGATTTTAGCATACCATAGATGATGATGATTTAGAAAATCTAGGAAGTGGATGGTTAAACCGCTATAATCCTAGCCATAATACTCAGCAATAGCAAAAACTAAGTACCCTACACCTAAACTGTTGCTCCTCTTACGTAGAGTTGCAATAATAACATTCATCACATGTGTGGAGATGCACACTATGATGAACCACAACAGAACAGTTCCTTTGTTGAGCACATGCTGGGTTCTGATTTACCAAAAACCAATTGACATATGAATTTGTTCAATAACAAGTGCTTATAGGTTCTGAGGATGTTGTTGAGGTCATTTTTAGCATTAAATCGCTCTAATCCAGTGAGCTCATTCCAATAGCGAGAAGCACAAAAGTCATCATGTTGATCGATAATGGAAGTCTCAGGCAGCCCATAAATATCGCACATGATTTTGATGTTCAATTTATAGTTTCGTCCCCATAACCTAAACCACATTTGTTTAGGGATATTAGGTTCGTAATATAGGGAAGTGAAGAATTCTAGAGTGAGCTTCTGTAGATAGGATATTGGAAGTGTATGAACTTCGCCCACTGAATTCTTTTTACTAAGTTCTCTACCTTATCTCATAGTTCTAGCCTATCAAATGTATCAAAATCAAAATATTTTGGGACTACAATTTGTTTAGCATTGAGGGATTGGAAATGAATATCTTCCTCCTCTGTGTAGATCAGGAAGGGTGCTCTAAAGTTTGCCACCTTGTTCTTTCCCCCTCATCCCATGACGTGGGTTTGTTCCAATGATTGGTTGTGCTTTGCTGACTGCTTAATATGCGACATACTGGCTTGGAAGTAGGTAGAAGTTGGAGGATACTAGAAGTTTGGAATTTTGTTAGAGAGAAGTGAGAATGTTTAGAAGTTCTAAAATTAGAGAGATAAAGTTAAAATGAAAGTGAGTGAAAAAATGAAGTAAGAAATGAATATATATATATATATATATATAGGTGAATGGAGTGTAAAATAGTAAACATTGAAGCTGAAAGTTACGTGTCCCCTTTTTACCCTACCGCAGGCCACGATCGTGGCTTGCAATTTTTCCACCAATTTTTAATTTTTCTCTTTTTTTGTCCTTCACCATGTTTCCAAAATCACTTTTTAACTCTTTATGCCTTTTTCACCTCTCTTTTGCTTACTTCCTCGATCATCAACTTCACGTTAAGTCCTATGCCTTCCTTATTTTATTTGGAAATGAAATAACCTAACTACGCAATCCAACTATCTAAAAATAAAGGGAAATAACATCAAATTAACAGTCCATGGGTTGTCTCCCATGCATCGCTTCTTTTAACGTCGGTAGCTCGATTCATTTCTTGTGCTCAAGGTGGATCGAATAAATCGTGGAATGGTGGCTCAGTCGTCAATCTTACAATTGGTACATGAGCTACCACTCCCTAGATACCACTCTCCCTTTGATTCTCCTTCCTTTGCCTTCTTCTCTAGCGTTTCTTTCTAAATGGGTTCCTAGGATCCTCAATATCTTCCCTTTTTTCTCGACATTCAGTTTTCTTGATATTAGTTGGAGGTAAAGGAGAACTCTTATCTTTCTTTGACACTTTCAAGGTTATTTAATGCTTTCTGAATCTCAGAGTTAGTTCACCCCATTAACATCAATTATTAAGTGAGCAGTGGTCAAAAATGGTCGTCCAAGGACCATATGGATTTCCACATCTTCTCCAATATCCAATATAAACAAGTCTGTGGGGAAGGTAAATTTATCAATTTGTACTTGCACATCTTTAATAATCCCCTTAGATCGATGAACTGTTCTATCCACCGTCTTCACTAGCTTTCTTTGTGGGTTCTAACCCTCCTAACCCTAATTTTTGACTAAAGGTATAGAGCATCATATTGATACTCGCTCCCAAATCTATGAATGCCTTATCTATGTTGACTCCATTGATATTGCAAGGAATGTAAAAGTCACCTGGGTCCTCTTTCTTCTGTGCTATGTTAGGGTTTTCTTCCACTATGCGCTCCTTAACCTTCTTCTTATTTGATTCCTTTAGTGTGAGCTTCGTTTACAGATGTTCTGTTATGTCTTCAACTATGTTTAATTCAACCTCCTTAGAATTCCTTGTCACCCTACTTGAAATTGACTTCCACTGAGCTAGAATAGGGTACGAAAATTTAGTTCAAGGTTCCTCGATTGGCTCAATTATGAGATCACTTGGAAGAAATTCCATAATTATTTGTCATTCTCCCTTAGCTCCATCTTCCTTTGCATGTTTGAGTTGCTTTTCTTGGGCCTGAGTAAAGGCCATATTTCATTCCTTTGGGTTGGACTCAGTATTGCTTAGAAGGATTCCTGCATTTCGAGTAGAAATTGCCTCCGCTAGTTGACCTGCTTAGACCTCCAGATTGTGTGTTGAAGAGGCCTGGTTCTTAGTGAATTGCTCGAATTCGTTTTCAAGCCTCCTATGTGCAGCCTCTATGCCTCCAATTTTATCTAAAATCTTGTCTAACTTGGATTTTATTTTGTTAGAAGCCTAGTTGTCCTTAAGGTCTGAACTGTCATCCAACAATTGTTCATCCAAGAGAAGTTAGGGTGATTCTTCCACCCAGAGTTGTAAGTGTTGGAGTAGGGATTGTTCCCCCTCATTGTCCATATTGAGCTCCTATATAATTCACTTGCTTTAGATCGCTTTCCTTTTTCATGAAACAGTCGATCATATCATGGTTCATTTGTCCATAGAGTTCACATTTAAGTTGCACAGCTTTTATTAGAGCTGAGGACGAAGCCTTAATATTCTTAAGTTGTCGAGTTAGGTAGTCAATTTTAGCTTGCATCTCTGTCATTTGATCAACAACTAAACTTCCTTTTTATTCTCGGAAAGTAGTGGTTTGTCTACTCCGCTCATTCGTCCATACGCAACTATTACTTGCCATCTCCTTTATCAGCTCTTTCGCTTCATCTATCGTCTTTCTCATTAGTTATCACCCTGAAGCTGTGTCAATCGTGCCTCTCGTATATGGGGTTACTCTATTATAGAATGTCTGCAACAAGAATTCCTTGGGTAAATTATGGTGTGGGCATTTCTGTTGTAAATCCTTGTATCTTTCCCACGCTTCATAGATCGATTCCCCGTCACTTTGCTAGAAGTTAGTAATCTCCTTGGCAATCTTCATGGTTTTGGTAAGGGGAAAATACTTATCTAAAAAGTCACAAATTAGCTGATCCCAAGTGTTGACATTAGTTGGGTTGAGAGAATGATACCAAGCCTTTGCTCTATCTCTAAGGGTAAAAGGAAAAAGCCTAATTCTGATCGCATCTTTCGACATCTAATGGTACCAGAAGGTATCACAGATTTCAAGGAAGTTCATTATATATTCGGTAAAATCTTCATTCGCTAATCTATAATACTACACGTTCTATTGAAGCATATTTAGGAGGGCCCCTGGTCTTATGAAATCCATAAAAGTCTGTTGTTGACATCCTTCATTCGCTTTGTAGTCCAAATCTTGTTGAAATTCCTCTGCCACTGTTGTTTTAGCGATTTCCTTTTCTTCTTCACACCAAGCTTTCCTAATGGATCGTTCAAGTTGATTGATGTCTAAATCTAAGGTTTTAGCTACACGACTTGAACTTCTTATGACTCTTGTGTTCATGCTAGAGCACGATTTCAGAAATAGAAAGAAAGAAAAAAAATTAAAAACTAACTAAACGCCTTAAACTATATAATTAAACCAATCGCTTCCTCAGCTACGGTGCCATAAACGTGATATTGATATGTGAAAGTTTTAATTAATTAACCTCGATAATCTAAAAATGCATAGTTCGTTTGTACAATACCTAATATGTCGATCCCACAAGAAGGGAGAGATAATCTAATCCTAAAATATAAGGCCAAAATAATTCACAAAAATTTAAAATGTAACAGAACTAAAATAAGAATTTAATTTAATCAAGCAAATCAATTCAAGAATCAATCACAAAAATTCTTTCATTCGATTCACCCTCTTAGTTTATTATTGAATTATGCATGTCCAAAATTAAATCACAATAAATCTAAATAACACATAAACAATTAGATTTCATTAACTCAAAGATAAAACAAGGTCAGTTTAGAACTTCATCAACATCAAAAAATATATCATCAACTGTTATTCTAATTCTATACAATAATAAAACTGAAAATAACATGAAATATGAATTGAACGGATGATGGGAGGCAGTGACGTCAAGAAACTCCTGATCCACACACTGTAAATGAGTAGTTGTTTTATTCTCCAAATCATGATTTTTTAGCCACATTTTACTTCTTTATTTCCTATAAAACTCAAGTTGTATAGGCATGAGGGTTGCCTCATGCCTATGCATGTATATTGCGGAGCTGTGAGTTAAAACTCACTGCTGTGCAATGAGCCATTTATATGTATATGGTTGTGAGTTTAATCCTTTTCTAGCCTTCTTCATTTTGGATTTCCAATGATGTTGTCCATTCTTTGTTCTTCCAAGTGTAGCCCCACTCCACACATGTTTCTTATATTTAATGGCTAGGTTTTAATGTATGGGACAGCTAGATCCTTTGGTAGCATGAGGTGTCTTTATCTTGTAATCCATGGCTACTGTAATTCACTCACGGTTGTGACAAATTTCCAACAAGCCATGAGTGGTCTTGATGCTCTTCATTTTTTCATCTTTCTTAGTAATTTCTTATCTTCTTTTGATTTTAGTCTTCTTCTTATTGCTCCATAAAGACAAGTGAGTGTGAATCTTCAGAAATAGCTCATATGTAGTAATTTCGACTCACTTTAGCTCTTTCACTTCTGAATTATGCCTAAAACCACATATGATTTAAAATAAGTATCTTATGCAATTTCATGTCATTAATCGTTAAATGTTATAAAATAATTATACAATCAATTAAGCATATGTTAGTTAGTTTATGCCCTTGAGCCAATCGATTGGTTTTAGTTTAGTGAACATTATTTAAAGGAACTCTTTATCTTGTACATGTTTATATGTATATGATAAACTATATAGATAATTATACATTAAAAATGCAATTATAATGAGATTATAATTATAAGATTTATATTACACTTATGCATTATCCCTAAATTGTTTCTATTATTATTTTATTAAGACTAGAAATAGAACATAAAAAGGATAGCAAACATTTTTTTTTCTTATGAAGGAAGTAATAAATCTCATAGACTAAAAGTATAGTGATACGTAAATAAACGTGTGAGTGCTTGCTAGACAATAAGTTCACTGAACTGACCAACTATAAGAAATCCATTTGAAACGTTACTTATATATCTATGAAAGTTCTTACTGTGATGATTGTATAAGTGATCATTTGACTTGATATCTTGAAAGTTATCTTATATAAGGATTATAATGATTTGATACAACTTATGACCTATTCTATTTCGTTAGCTTATCTATTGTTCTCCGTTTTAGAATTTAACTTTGAAAATTACTTCAATACTATATTTTCTCCATTCTAACTTATCAATTTCTTCAAAACACTCTCTCACCTAATTCATATATGGTAAGTCATATTTTACTTATGTCTAGGTGTTTGAAAAGCTTCATAAGCATCGTAAAAGGTTTGGATATGATTCAGTAAAAATCGGAAATGAAAACAAACTTAAAATATTATAATTTCCTATCCATTGTGTCCCCTACCCAAAATTCATACCTCTACTTGTTTCATAATTTTCATATAGTAAAAGTCCAAATTCAATTTTGCGGTCTTCTAGACATTTGTTCCCCAATGTCTATGATAAATGCAAAATATTATATTTTTTATTCCTTTAAACTTAGTCCATTTAGTTATCTTTATTACACACTTGGGCATGATTATTCATATTTTATTAGTTAAGACCCAAAATTATTTATTATGAATTTGAATGTAAAATTGGACTAAGTTGAACTTTTTTATTAGGCTTTAAGGACTGATGCAATTAGGTGGAGAAGAGATAAAACGTAGCACACCACTAGTAGCAGTCAAAACAATAGAAGCAAAAGCCAGGCACATAAAAAAAAACGACGTAGCAGAGGAGCAAGCCATACATGCAACAGAAGAAACAACTAGAAAAAAGTCCAAAACGCAACACCACATGGAGTAAAATGCAAAACAAAGGAAAAAATAAAAATATAAACAATAAGAAGAAAATGGCAACCAAAATGCAATTCAAAAATAGCAAAATGTTGGAGAAAGCAAAAACATAAAGGTCCACCAGAGGAGTAAAACACACAATAGAAAATGCAACAGTCCAAACCAGAGAAAAGAGAAACAGCAACGTAACAGCAAACCAAGTATTTGGGATGAGATGAATTAAAACATAGAGCAAATAAAGAGGGCATTAAAATGACAGGAAGAAGAAATGCACAACACTTCAAAAGAAATAAAAAAGTAGCAGCTAGTAAATGAAGTGAAACATAAAAATCCTAACAGACTCGACATTCTCGGTTTCAACTCTCTTCAAAATGGAAGAGTTAAGAGGAAGCTTATTAAAAAGAAATCAAAGTGTGGCTCTTAGTGTGTATTGGGATCTAATAAAAAAGAAGCAGTGGAAAAGGAGAGAGGATTGAGCATACCATGTCAATTGAGAAAAAAATCTCACAAAGCTTGAGAGTTATTGGTGAAGAAGGCTAGTGCAAGGAGGTGTTCGAGTGATAAGAGAGGTACAAACCATCAAAATTGAGCTGGATCAAGACCTTTGGAGGAGGATTTTATATTTTGAGCTAACGGTTCAAAGCGATTGTCAATCTGTTGAGTTTGGGCTATCAATCAAATGAGTCTCTCTCACTCTTACTCTCTTTATATCTAGTTCTTCAAATTTAACTTACTTAAAGGTTCTAAAAGTTCAGTTTAGTTCTTTGTTTGGATAATTTGAGACAATTATTTTCAATTTAATTCTAACATTACAAGTATTTCAGTATTTGTTCGATGCTTGAGCCAATTTATTTACAATTCATGTTTTTACATAATTAAGAGACGTGTCGATATAGTTGAATGTGAATTGACTGCTATCGCTTTGTCTTTAGTCCATAATTGCTATTAAGTTTCGCGAGTCGATTAGCGATTATTAAATCGTTAGTCGATCAAAGGGCTGAGATATAATTAGAGTGTCACATGATATTGGAATTTTGCTAGCTAGTTATTTGAAATTCTTGGGGCTAATATTGGAAAGAATTGCATTAATCAATTTAGAGTTGAGATGGTTTGGTTCTAGATTAATAAAGGGAGATCAGGGAAACTCAGTTGCTGAGCATCTCTAAAGTTGGCCTACTTTATAGGTCGAGATGTCGATGATAAAAATCTAAATTTAGATGACTAAATTTATAAGCTTAATGTATGCTTGATCACTTATTAATATGCATGTTCTAATTTGTTTAATGTTACTTTTTAGTGTTAAAACTTTTTGTTTTTATTAATTATTTCAAGTTTTCGATTAACCCGATCTTTACATATGTGTGCTATGGTTTATGGTCTACTATTCTTTCCTATTAGATGAGGTCACTAGTTAAAAATTTTCAATGACTAAGTTCTGTAAAATTAATTAGAGAACATTTTGATTGAAATAAGTAATTGAATCTAGAATTTTAGAGGATATGGAGTAAAGTGATTGATGACAAAACTTCCAGCCCTTACCTATTTCGTTTCTACTGCATTTGAATGTTTACATGTGATTTTCTTCTATAAGTCTCAAAAGGTTAAAAGTTGAATAAGTGTGAATTCCATCATGTTTTAGGGCTTAGTTTGATATGCATTTAATTGTTAACTTAATCGTTTAGTATGTGTTTGGGTTAAAATTGTGTTATTTTGTTAATTAATTGTGTTTAAGTGTTTTTACAGGTTAGTACAAGTCTTTGAGCTTAATTATTATGTTTTTGAGGTACCTTGATGTGTTTGTTAGTATTTAAGGGTCAACATCAAAGAACAGAGAAGTTTCAGGGACACTCAGGTTGAATCAATGGCCTACGATTGTGGCACAATAGGCCACGATCATGATAGAAGCACTTTAGTCGGCCCACGATCATGACCCGTATGACACGATCATGACAGAAGCCCAGGAAATGACCCATAATCATGGCCTGCTTGCCACAATCATGACTGAAGGCTCAGATATGTCCCACAATCTTGGCTTGCAGGGCCACAATCGTAACCTGCATCGGGTAGATGCATAGACATTACAAAACATCAAGTTTCAAGGGAGCTTCTGGACCTTTCAGACCCCAGAAAAACCAGAGCGCTATGTAGAACACAAAAGGTATATAAAGAATAAGACAAAAAAGATAATGAGTTTTTTTGCATCTGCCACTTTGAATAGAAACCGTAGAGAAAGTTCATCGAAAGATTAAGAGAGAGAAGAAGGAAGAGAGAAGTAGAGAAGAAGCTGACATTAACATACTTCCCAGATTTGGAGTTTCTCGACATTGCTTCCTGCCATCTCCATCTAAGATCGTATCTCCTATTATTTTACATTTTTATAATTATATAGAATTGGGAATAGTAGTTTAATGATAGGATTTGTGAATGTTGAGATGTTCTATACTCACCTTTAGGGTTTTTACCTTTGATTTAATAAAATTTGATTGTTTTATGTTTATTAGATTTATTATGTAACATCCCCTCACCATAGGGTACGCACCGGGACGCCCGTAGGTCATTTCGATACATATCCTACGATAAGGGAGCGCTACGTGTGATCACTACAATACTCCACATGGCATCATATCAATTTGAATAATTAAAGCAGTA
>JANZXP010000004.1:966454-997359 GCA_027576715.1 Erythroxylum flavicans
CAACTCTCCTTCTAATCTCTTTCTCCTCTTATTGCTAGGGTGCTTTCCATAACATATATTCTGCACATGATATAATTATTCCACCACATCATCTCCATCTGGTAAGTTAGGTATAGGTCGATGATCACTCTTTCCATCAAACTTCTTGCTTTTTCTCCATGGATGATCGTAAGGAAGAAAGCGTCGATGGCCTAAGTAACCAATCTTACTTCTTAACTTACAAGGAGTATGCTTGTTACAAACAGGGCATGCCTTATAGCCTCTAGTGCTCCACCCAGAAATAGTACCATAGTTCACATTAACACTGTATGCATTTGAAAATTTTCTCCTTTTGAAGCATCAAAAACATTAAAACCATCTTCTTATAACTCATTTGACTCATCTACTAGTGGTCTCATATAGACGTCAATGTCTTTACCCACTGCTTTTGGACCTGGAATAACCAATGATAGCATAAAAAATGACTCATTTATACATATCTAGGGGGTAAATTGTATGCTAAGAGAACAACATGCCACACGCTGTATGAAAGTGACTGATTGCCATGTGGATTGAATACATCTGTTGCTAAGCCTAGTCTAACATTACGTGGTTCTCTAGAAAACTCAGGATAAAGCTCATCAAAGCTCTTCCAAGCTTTTCCATTAGAAGGATGAACCATGGTATTACTGTCACCTTTAGGCCTATCATTATGCCACATCATTTGTTTAGCTGTCGTACTTGATATGAATAATCGTTGTAATCTGGACGTTAAGGGAAAGTACCACAAAATTTTATTAGGTATGTTGTTACCCCTGCCATCATTAACTCTCCATCTTGATGTTCCACACTGAGGACAACTTTCCAAGTCCCCATACTCTTTCCAAAATAGGGAACAATTATACTTACATGCATGTATCGATACATAACCCAAACCTAGGCTCTGTAGAAATTGATTTGCTTCATAATAGGACTTTGGTAAATATTTACAATTAGGTAATACATCCCTCAGCAGAGCAAGTAACATGTCAAATGACTTATTGCTCCACTTGTTGTATACTTTCAGGTGAAGCAACTTTATTAAAAACGACAACTTTGAAAAGTTTGTACATTCGGGGTACAACTCTTCAGTTGCTTTACTCAACAATTCATGAAAGGCACCCATAATAGAATCTCCGACGCCTATTGGAGGACTGCTTCTATCCTGATCAATTGGACAATCATTTAAGAAAGAAGTCACATCATAAAGCAAATCTTGCATGCCATCATCCTCCTTGTCACCATCAACTTCATTAATATCATTGCCCGTCCCATCAATGAAGATGAAGCCCAAAAAGAAGATGAAGCCCAAAGAGCCCAAGACAAAGCCCAAGAAGAGAAGCTACTCGTGAAGATGTTCAAGGACTTTATCTTATGTCAACTTTGGTACAAGTTCATGAATTATTAAATTTTGAATCATATTTAAAATGCCCATTAACACATACGTGAATGATATTTAAATTAATATTATATAAAAACATGTTTACTTTAGTGGATGATATATACTAAACCTAGTTCCGATAAAGTTAAAACATGCTTCCATGATGTTATGATCGTGAGATATGGAAATGATAAAGAGACAACTTTTGGTTATAAAAAATTATTATGGAAAGACTTGGGCAGACGAAGGATTTAGGAAAGTAATGAGATAATCAAGTTTACCAAATTCAAACATTTCATATTTCTCAGTTATTTATATATAGAGATACCTTTTTTAAGAAATAATATGAAAAGAGTTAAAAATAATATATAACTTTATTAACAATACAAGTGGTTTGTAGATTAAAACTTTTAAAAATTATGTAAAAGCTCAACGAGAAAAAAAAGAGCTAAAGAACCCAAGACTAAGCCCAACAAGCCCAAGAAGAAGCTGGAGAAACTATTCATAAAGACATGAACTTTAGGTTATATCAACTTAGGAACAAGTTTGTAAGTTTTTAAAATTTGATTGATGTTTAAAAATTTCTAATATATTCCTTTATATTTTTAATGCATAGGTCACTAAGTATGCTTGTTCGTGCGAATAAAATTCACTAAAGAAATTCCATTGACAATTTACTAATTCTCAACACTCTTACGCTTTACCTTAGATTTTGACTGGTGAGAAAAGCAATTATAGGACAAATGTTAAATAGGTCTTGTTTTTCTTTAATTTGTTTAGATTAATTTTATTAACATTATCCTTTTTAAGCATTGGTTTTAGAAAGTTTAACTCTTAGGTCTTATATTAGACCCTCCCCCTAATAGGGAATTTAATCTTCTTTTTCACAGTTATGTTATATATCATGCAGAAGACCTATTCATCATCATTATCATTATCATCATCACCCAGTTCAAAATTCTGCAATAAAGTAGAGTATGGAGAGGTCTGATAGTACGCAGCCTTACCCCTACATAGTAGAAAGGCTATTTCCGGTAGACCCACATACAGATGTAACGATAAAAGAATGAAGGTTTTAGAGTAAATATGTAAAACTGGCATGCTAAAAGATTAAGTAAATAAAATTAAAACAAATACATAAATAAAAAACTAAAGAATAACTAAAGAATATACCTGAAATGTAAAAAAAAATTAATAAATAATTAAAATAGAATAATAACAATTTAAAAAAAATCTTTATTATGTGATGCGAGTTTAGAGGAAAGAAAAAAAATACTTGATATGTTGCAAAATTCTGCTTATACCTGATATGCGGTAAAATTCTGATCACTATTTCTTAAGTTGTACGTGTTATCCTTACATGGGACTATGCTAATCTACTCTTCCTAGTTTCAGTAAAATCTCAGAAGTGCATGTCAGGAAGCTCAAGATATCGAACAGAGATATGTGTGATATGACAAAATGGTACAAAACTCTAAGTACAATTACCGATTGCTGCATATGCATCTATCATCCCCCTCCGTTAATATTGTGCCTTGTTTTTCGGAAGAGGAGCTCCATACATAACATAGAATCTAATCACGAGCTATCTTTTTCAATAACACTACCACACGTTAACCCTCTCCTCGCACTCTACTCAATTGAATAAATGAAACCAAAACTCAAGTTTCCAAATAATTATTAATAAATGGTTATGGCAATTTAGAAAATATACAAACTCATTGATCATATCAGCATATCTCAAAGAAGATGGATAAACACAAAATCCATAACACAAGATCTGTACCTTAAAGAAGACTTGAAAGTAAGTGATAAAAACAATACTGACTAAAAACAAAGAACACACTTACATAAAGGAAATAACAAAATTAACTAAAAGGATGATGCAGAAGACCTATTCATTACAACTAAAATCATCATTAATTATTTTTCTAAGAAAATCTTTATATGTACAGTCTATACAGCTTATAGCCTCTTTTTCTCTATACAGTAGTATGGTTTTACTTTTGCTTTAACATATCTTTTTATGAGTTTGAGACAATATTTTTCTCACGAGTAGTCTTGATTGTATTTGGGGCTTGGAATGGTTTATTGCCTTCAATGTTTGTTAAAGTTCACCCATTCCACCACACTCCTATTCCTTCCCAAGTCTGTGTTGGCATTGTTGTTGATTTTATGGCGATACTGTTTAATGTGCATTTGCTTTCCCACATTCTTTCCATTTGTTCATTGACATGTCATCCTATTCGTTATCAAAAGACCCCAAAAGATATAATCTTGTTTTGATCATTTGTAAAATGGTTTGGGTTGCAGAAGCTATGCTCAGTTCTTATAGTTTTTTGTGGTATTTCAGATGAACATATGCAATATTGATGAAATCTTGTTGCTTGGTGTTGAGCTTATCCCATAATTTATATTGTTTTACTCATGTACTTATTATAATTGTCTTTTTAGTTTCATAGTTGTGATTTTTAACTTGTAGGATCATCAAAGTTTGCAGATTAGCTTGTTCAATATAACCGGTATATATGATAACTCGAGCAAACCACTTCAACATGTCAATGAAGGTGAACTTTTAAAGAGGGTTAGCATGAAACTAATAATTGGTTTCACTCACATATGTCAATCTTTCATGAAATTGAGGAAGTTAAGGAATTTTATGTTTGTAACTCATATACAAATGATATTTAAAATAATATTATATAAAAACATATTTATTTGAAGCAAATAATATATATTTTCTTGCTATTATAATCATGGGCTATAAAAATGACAAGAGGGGAACTTTTTGGATTATTAAAAATTCTTATGGAAAGACTCGAGCAGACGAAAGATTTGAAACAAGAATGCGACAATAGAGTTTACTAAATTCAAAATATTCTTTATTTTTTAATTATTCAAGTATTTTTTAGAAAAAAATGAAAATATTTACAAAAATTATTTGTGATTTTATTAACAATACAAGTGTTTTGCAAAATAATTTTTTTTACAATTTATATAAAAACTCAATAAGAGGAAGAAGCCCAAAGAACCGAAGAGAAGCCCGACAAGCTTAAGAAGAAGTGTAATAATAAAACAAATTTACTTGCTTTATTTTTCAATAAAAAAGGCAATTAAATTTATTAAAATATAAATTTAAAATTTAAAATTCAAATGTGTTAAAATTGTATAATTAAAATAAATTATCTAATAAATTTGCCCCGAATTCAAAGTAAACTCCTCAAATTTGGGCTGTTTTAGCAAAAACCAAGCTCATGTTGTCTTCTCCTATAAATGGATTCTAGCCCACAAAGTACGTCATCCGAAACGCCGTCGTTTCTGAGGAAGAAAACCTTAGACCTCGTACAGGAGAAGTGTTTGGGGAGAGAGCGAGGGAGATCAAAAAATGGCAGGAGCAGAGGATTTTGTAGAAGCAGACAATGCAGAGGCCATAATCACCAGAATCGAACACAAATCTCGTAAGATCGAAAGCTTACTGAAACAGTAAGATTAAATCTTTACTCTTGTCCGCATCAACGTCTCTTTCATTTTCTCGCAAACATCTTAAATTCAGTCGAAATCTCTTTGTCAGGTCCAAACCCGTGGAAGCCCTCAAAACTGCTCTTGAAGGTTCGCCGCCTAAGACCCGAGACGAGCGTTGCAAGGTTTTAGTAGTTACCAATTTTGCATATGCAAACAGAATTGCGTTTCTTTTTGGTTCTGTCTCTGTTTTGATGCAATTTTGTTGTGTTTTTTATTTTCAATTGTTAAGTTGTGAAGAAGAGAAATTGGGTCCAATTTTATGGTGGGTTTCTCGATTCTTTGCAGTCTGCGAATTGGATAGCGGTGCATAGAGCAATCATGGCTATAAAAGATGTGGATGGAATGTTCTCTGCTTTGGATCCTGAGTACTATGATATTCTCATGAAGTTAGTGTCTTTTCTTTGTTTTCTCAAGTTTGGCTTATATCAATGGGTGAAAGCTGCTGGGTTCAGCATTGTTGAAAATTTTTACGTGATTTTAATTTTTCAGAAAACTATACCAATCAAATATTATTAAATTCCATGAAAACTAATAATTACAGAGAAATTTGTGTCTTTCACCTTATATCTATTGAGAATTTATTGTAGCTGGAATCAATGTCTTTGCTCTGTTATTTCTTAAACTTTTTCATGGCAGATCATTGTAGATGCAGTTTGGCTCTCCATTGTTCTTTCTGTTTCTTTGACATTATTGGTATTGTGTGTTATAGCTTACTTTACTTTGGCAAGGATACGTATGATTAGGATCTCATCATTCTTGATCTTCAGGATTTTGTAAGCCTTGTTCGACTCTATTAGGATTGATATATCATTAATGTTATATCGTTGTTGCCGTATGCACATATCAATTGACGATGCTTGTTCATAGAATTTGTTAATGCACAGATGAATATATAAGTACGGCATATTTTAAGTTCAAGCACCACTATTAAAGCTGTTATCTTGATCTTTCACTTTCTTTCCTGTAGTATTCAGTTACAATGGTGCATTTGCTAGTTGATTTGCAAAATGTGTAATTGTAGAAAGTTTTAAGAAGTGTGATGATCCACAGGTATCTGTACAGGGGTTTGTCCACAGGCGACCGACCAACGTGCGACCAGTGCCTCAGGATACACGAGAAGTTGACAGAGAAAGCTGGTTTGGGTTGTATACTTCGGACGCTTGCAGACACCGTCAATACCGTGTGACATGGTTCAACCATTTGCTCATAGTTATTGCAGTCAACGTCTTCCTGGCTTTCTCTTTGATATGTTTATTGACTTGATCTTGTTATCCTGTACATTAAGACGAACATGTCCATTCGATAATACGAAGTTCTCTTTGAGATCCCGAAACCATTGGACTTTTACGTCCAGGTAGGATTTCCTTTTCAGGAATCGTGATCAGTCTTTTCGATTGCATGCTCTGAAACCATTAGAACAACGTACGTTAGTATGAAGTTCTTTCTGAAATCCTGAAACTATTAGACTTTTATTTCCAGGCGGGGTTTCCTTTTCAGGATAAGAGATCATAATCATCTTTTAGATTGCATACTCCCGAAACCATTAGTTGTCCATTAGATAATACGAAATTCTTTCGTAGATCCTGAAACCATTAGACTTTTACTTTCAGGCGGGGTTTCCTTTTCTGGAAAAGAGATCATCGCAGTCTTTTAGATTGCATGCTTCTGAAACCATTAGACTTTACCTTCAGGTGGGGTTTTCACTTTTAAGGACGAGATCATGGACAGTCTTTTAGGTTGCATACTCTCTCGAGCTTTTTTTGATGTGATAGAACTGCCGACATTTTCAGTTTAATCATCCATCAATAGCCACACAGTAGTACTCATCTAGCACCCAAGGATTTGTTACAGACTGAAACATATATCGAGGTTGATGCGATTTCATATTTAATGAGAGAGAAGGAATCATCTTCTTTTTGTAACATTAAGCGTAAATATCAAGAACCAAGGTATGGTTGTCTCTCAAATGAGAGACAAAATGTCCATCTTCAATTGACGAGCTAATCTATAATTTTATTTATAATTAACATAGTAAATTAACGTAAAAAAGAAGATTAATATCGCTGGTTGGCAAAATTACTCAGTTCTTCATTTTCACAATCATCACACCTTTGTTTTCTCTTGTCCTAAAACACCATCCCTAGTTCTCTTACACGCCCTTCTTCTCATGAATCTAAATAGCATCCTAACCTGCACAAAACCAGGCATTTCCCATTTGTCTGATGTCATAATCCAGAGTTCTTGCATATTTACTCACGACATGGGAGAAGTGAATGCAAAGGTGGGTGACGGCGGATCCAAGGGTTGGTGGACATTCGACGCCGTTGGTGGTTTGAAGACGAGGACGAGGATGACATAGCGACACGCTCGCATGACGGGCACATTGTTAGCGTCGTCGGAGGATTCATGTGCATGTTGTGTTGCGGAGACAGTTTCAGGGCTCTAAGTTCTTGCACCTCCTTCTGTAACCTCCTGTTCTCTTCTGTCAGGTTCTCGCAACATCTCTTCAGGTACTCACAATCCACTTCTGTCTGCTTCAGTTTTGTCCTGACAAGAGACCCAACATTCCCCAAGTGAGAAATTGCAGAGAAAACTGATGCTTTCCAAATGTCGACGATGCCCCTGTTGAAGAAGGTCAATATCTTACCTTGCCCTCCTGTTCTGAAACCACACTTCCACTTGTCGGGGCTTGAGATTCAACTGCTTGGCTAACGCCAGCTTTTCCTTCTGCAACCAGAATAACGAATCCCACCATTAACATGACCTTAATAAGAATCTAGTCGTGCCTGAAACGAAAATAACGAAGACGCCACTCACCGGATTGAGAGTGTTGTGTTTCTTGAAGGTCTCTTCAAGAACCAAAGACTGTTCCTTTGACAGCCTCAACTTCTTCCTCGATGCGGCGGCGGCGTCCTCGTCGTCGCTGCCTCGAGAGCTGGAGGCTCTCTCGGCTTCGTTCTCGTTGCCGATTGTTTCTCTTTCGCTTCTCTTTCCGCTTATGCTTGAAATCGCACTGTTCGGCGAAGAAGCACCTGCTTCTTCGTTCACAGATGGTGCTCTGTTCATGTCGATTACTCGCTTAACTGTTCTCGTCTCGGAGTTCTCATCTGCATGACGTTCAACAAGTTTTAAAAGCAAAGGAGAATAAGATCTGAAAGTGAACCCAATTATCATCACAGAAAGAGAGTTTTTACCAGCAGACCTAAACACGTCATTCCAGGAGCGCCTGTGATGATTGTTCTGTCGTGCTTGTGAACAACTCAAGCTCAAGCTAAGTCCCAAACCATCATCTTTCTCTCCCATCTTCTTCTGCTTCTCTCTGGCCAAAATCTCCTGAGAGTTACCAACAAATCCAATCGATTACACTTTCCTTTTCGGCCCCTGATATATTATCTCCACTGTTTGGTTTCTGAGAAAAGCAAAATGTAAAGGTCTTTTGCAGCCTTTTGCTTTTCGCAGGACGGTGAAAAGATGGGACTAGTCCTCCATGTATAAAGATCACAGAGATAGATAGAAAGTAGAGAGAGTAATAGGTGGTTATAGATTCAATACACCTCCATAGCCATAAATACACACAATAAAGAAGATAGGCATATAGAGTTAAAACTCCATTGAAACGGAGTTTCCATAATAGTTAGGAACCCTTTTAACGAGGGTTTAGTCTTCCGTTCTGGTTTCTAATTAACTTCGCTTCAAAAGCTACTTTCTCGCGTGGTTGACTATTGACTGGGACGTTTAAGTCCACTGTCCCAAGTCCCACGCTCTATGTGCTTCACGCGCTCAATGTCATCATAACACCCTTGACTATATAATTCGGCATGGGAGTTATCGGTAAACAAGAATAAATGATAAAAAATAATACTAAATTAAATTAATATTTTGTTTTTCAGCAAGTAAAAAAATTCAAATTTTATTCAAATTTAATTATTTGATTTTATTTAATGTTTGTTATACAAAAATTTTATAATAAATTAATAGTGGTTAAAATTTTCAATTTTTTAAATATTACTAATTCTACGCCTCACATGATATATGAAGAGAGTGAGAGGCGCGTGGTGGCCAGTACCGGGCTGATTGGTCAAACAAAGACTCGAAAGATCGGCGAGTTACGTGTCGAAGAGGTTAGGTTACAACGTAGAGGAGAGTATAGTACGGATAATCATTAGGTGGGTCGCGGAGTTTAAAAAAAATGCACGAGTTACGTGTCGGGGGACACATGCAATAAGCATTCAATAGCCTACTGTTTCTTCTTTCAATTTTCCAATGCCTTTCATTTATTTGTTTTTGGTAACGAGGATAATTTAATGTCTCAATTTTCAATGCATTCATTAGATATATTAAATATATTGACTAATCTTTATATATTATAAAATAATATTACGAATTAATATTAGGATCGTTATCAACACTTCCAATCCAAAATTCAACAATAAAGCGAGATTTTAAGAGATTTGATAATACGCAACTTTATTTTTATAGAGTAGAGAGAATGTTTCCTATAGACCTACATGTAAATGTGACATTGAAAAAAATGATACAGGTTAAACGAGTAAATATGTAAAATTGATATATTAAAAAAATATGTAAATAAAATTAAAATAATTAAATAAATAAATAGAATAAAAAAGAATAATAGAAAGATTGATATATCAAGTTATAAAAAAATCTAATGGACTTACCTTAAACAAGTAGAGGCGTAAGGTTAGTAAGTGAAATATCACAAAAATTAGATAAGTGAAAGGTAAAAATGTATCTGATGAATATTTTCTCACTTAAAAACTAAAGAGATGTAATTTGTCATATCCTTTTTTAATGTGACATGAAAATAAAAAAGCTACATATTATTAAATTATAATATAAAATAATCTCTCTATTAATTAAAAATATTAATAGCAAGATTAATATTTTAGTACGCAACTTTATCTATACTTAATAAAGAAAGAGAAAAGAAACAAATCTTAGTTATAAATTTAAATTACCATAAAAATTATAATTTACATAAAAATTTAAAAGAAATGATTTGTTAAGACTTGTATACTTTAATTATATCAATTTTATTTTGATAATTTATTTAAAATAAATAATTTACGAATTATCATTATATATACTTAATTATAATAACCCTTAATTACAAGTAACGTAACATTTACGAGTCTCCTCTGACTCTGAGCCATCAGGAAGGAGACGAGGGAGTGAAATCACGTGAGGAGATGAGCCAAACCAGGGAAGAAGTCTCAGACATCACGTGCACATGAAACTGTTCGTACACGTGCCACTTGCCACTATTGCCAGATGCGAAGACACGTGGCTTTAGGACTGTTAGTTCTATCAGGACTTCGAAGAACACGTGTCGTCTTGTTCCTCTCTTACCCGACAACTAAATTTGTCAATTTCTTTTTTTTTGATATAACCATTTTATATTAAAACTTCCATAATCTGTTGAAGAAGAATTTGGACTCACCATTATACATATAAAATTCAGTAAAAGATATAAACTTTAAAATTTTTAAAATTTTCAAAATTTTATTTTAATTTTTAATTTTCTAGAAAATTAAAAATTTATACATTAATAAAAAATAATGACGATGTACAGATAATATGTACATCAGACTACATATTAAATGCTATTTAACACATTTCTTAAATTTAAACCGAAATAATTAAACCTAATACAAACAAATAATTTAGTATACTATTTTAATAATTAATTCAAATAGAATTTAATTTACTCAGATAAAGTTTAAAGATTGAATTAAATTATCATAATAGTGATATTTAATTAATTCATATGCATACTATGTATAAATACAACCTGCATTTTTAATTTTTAATTATTTGGTTATCAAGAATTGATAAAATAGATGACAAAATTGTAACCGCTAATAAAAATTGAAAATAAGAGATAAAGATATTATTAGAATATAATTAAGTTGTTATCAAAATATTACGAAGATAATTGATCATTATCAGAATATTATCGTTAAAATTATCTTTTATATTAATTTCTTTAATAATTATTTTATTTTGTTTTATTGACATTTTTTGTCTTAAAAATTATTCATAATTATTTAAAAATTAATAATTTTATAAATTATTAAAATTTTATTAATTATACATAAAATATAAAAATAGTATAATATAAATCATTAAAAATTTAATTATATATAAAATATAAAATATTATAATTAACTATGTAAAAAAAATATAATAACTGAATATAAGTAAAAAAAATAAAATATTTCTCTCTCATGTAATCATTTTTAACATTTGATACCAAATATTAGTATAACTATTAACTTTATTTGCATCCCAAATGCATATAATCAGTAATTTTATTTTCTTTCCGATTCTCAGTTTTTATTTCTATTTTTATCCCATTCTTACTATTTGTATATCAAATGCATATAATCAGTAATTTTATTTCCTTTTCGATTCTCACTTTTCATTTTTATTTTTATTCTTATTTTTTCATTTCGATTCTTTCGTTATTAATTACCAAATAAGACCTTAATTATTTAATATAGGAAATGCCGGAATGAATTCTAAATATGATCACCTTAATTTGAGTTCACATGTGTCTTAAATGAATTAAATCTTTTGTTTCGATTATGATATTTTTATCATGTTCTATTAAATCTCATTCACATATTTATATGACGTAAATAAATCAGATCTTTTGTTTCGGTTATAATATTTCTATCACATTCTATTAAATCTTATTAACACATTTATACAAATCTCATATAAATATATGAATGAGATTTAATATAATAAGGTCGGAACAAAATAACTAGAATAAAAGATACGAAGTAGTCTTAGATATACGAGTTGCATAATAGTTGTATGTCAGATTGATTGAATTCACTTGTCCAGGCGGGTTTTCCCTAAACTAAATTCTTTCTTCTTCGTTGTAATACTCGAATCTGTACTCAATTCACTACGCTCACGGACCTGCAACAACTCGATCAGATTCACGAGCAGAAGCAGAAAGAGGCAACTGATTAGGAGCCAGTAATGTGATCTCATAGCTCCTGAACAATTCCTCAGTTTCTCAAAGTTTTTGGGCAGACATACAAATACCTGTCATGTAATTACTCAACCCAATTGCTTCCAACATTAACACCAACCTTTAAAATCCATGATACAATTTGCTTGAGCGAGTTCTCAGCATCAGTCAAACCATTCTTATAATCTCTGGAACTTATAATTATCACACGCTATCACACGCTCTTCATGTCGCTAAGCGAAACAATAAGAACCTCATTCTTTAAGAACAATACGAAATCCATATCACGCAAAGTTAAGGAGTACAAAGAATAGAAACGACATGCGTACAGCAATTTCGTCGGCGATCTTGATGGTGGCTTTGGTCTCTTCTCGAATCTTCTGGAGACGAAACCCTACTTTGCCTTCCACTCGCTTCCCCGACGCCGATTCGCTCCGACACTTCCGCAGAGGACGATGTCGCCGTCATGTCCTACGCTTCCCGCGACGTCATTTTGCCTAGACGAAGTATTCCGGTGGTTGGATCATCGGCAACGGAGACGAGAGGTGGTGATAGTAGTTGGTAGGTTTTTGAATGTACGGAAGGTCGGACATATTGAAAATTCAAAGTCAAGGATTTTATGGGCTCAGGTTGAGTTACGGACAATTACTAATAAGCCCCTCTTTCAGTTTTATTATTATTATTATTATTATTCAATTTTTATTTAAAGAAAAGGGTTCAAATGTTCAATGGTGGAGAGTGGCGACAAGTCTTTAGACTCTGCAGAAACCCTAGGAATCGCAGAGAAAGTCCACAACGTTGGAATCTCTCTGTACCATGATTTCCCGCCATTTCACCTCTCTCCCGAAGCTTCCATCTCTCTCGAAAATCCCTTCCAAGTACAAGTCACGAGCTGTGAAAGAGGCCCAGGAAGTGCTCACGGACTACCTTCATCTAACGAGATTAGTGCCTTTTACTTACGCCGAGAACATAAGCAAGTACTCGATTATCTCGCTTTCTAACCTCATCGCCAATTTGAACAGCGATGTTGGTTTCAAGGTGTCGGATTTCCCCAAGTCGTTCCAGAAGTTCCTAAGGTACCATCCCATTAACGAATTCGAGTTCTTTTACGAAAGCATCGGAATTGATTACAATGAGGTTCATGGGTTTTTGCCCAAAAACAAGTTTTTCTTTTCTGAGGATGTGGCTCCTTTGAATGCTTCTTATACGCTTTCTGCTTTTGGGTTTCCATGGAACAAGTTGGGCAATTTGTGTAGAGAGGAAACTTCTGTTTTTGGAGAGGGATCGAAGGAGTTAAAGTCTAGACTTTCTGGTTTTTTGATTTATGGATTTTCTAAGGTTCAAGTGATTGGTATTTGTCTGACTTTTCCTTATTTGTTGAATGGTAAATTTGATGGGGACAATGAGGCTTTGCTCGATGATTTGAGAGTTCTGCTTTTAGATTTTAATTTACGGAGTTATGTCGAGGAAAATGTTGATGCTTGGTTTGAGACTTGTAGGAAGATTCGGGTTTTTTATGATTTGGGTTGTGAGAAGGGAAAAATGGGAGAGTTAATGGGAAGAAGCAAGAGAATTTTTGTTGATTACTCCACAGAAGATATTGTCCAAAAAGCAAACTTTTTTTGTAGGTTTGATGTTTCAGAGGAGGATGCTTGTCTATTACTGTTACAGAGACCTGAGATATTCAATTTTGATTTGGACAAGAAGGTGATATCAGTTCAAGGTTTCCTAAAACATTTTGGATTGAGTGATGAAGAGTTGGAATCTGTTGCTCGAAAGTATTCCCATATAATGGGAAGAAATAAAATGGCGAATTTACCTCATGTGATGAGAGCTTTGGACCTACACTTATGGTTTTTCAATGAAATCAAGAAAGGAAATCATCCACTGTTAGCTAGTTATTCCATGAGTGATTCTAATGATGACGTCGATGAAGAGTATAGAGCTTACTTAGAAATAATACGAGCATCTAGAACTGCTGTCCATACGAGGAATAAGCTTGACTTTGTGCATGGAATAGGATTTGCAGAGAGTGCTTTATGTGTGAAGATCTTTGTTCACTTGCATGGCACTAGTATGGAATTGCAGGAACGATTTGATTGTCTTCTCGATGCTGGGATTAGTTTCTCAAACGTTTGCAGTATGATCAATAGAGCACCAAAAATCATGAACCAAAGCCCAGAAATGATAGTTGACAAGGTGAACTACCTGTGCCGTGAGATGGGTGGCTCTTTGCATGATCTTGTTGCTTTTCCTGCATTTTTGTGTTTTGACTTAGAAAAACGCATAAAACCTCGACATAGATTCCAAAAACTGGTTATGGAAAAGGGTTTGTGTACACTTAAGTACTCCGTTGCAAGCATTGTTGCAACCAGTGAAAAATGCTTCCTGGCTCGTGCATATGGAATGTGTCCAGCTGCTCTTAAACATTATTTTGAGTGTTTGTTGCCAAGAAACCTAGCTAATAATGAAGTATCATAGATTTGCGGTTGATGTAGTGTATCTGGTAGGTTGTTACATGCTAGAGGTTTTGATTGGTAATCCAGCTCCAAAAGTGGCTTATACTACTCTTTCACAGGATGACTCGTCCCAAATGTAAATTTTTCACCCGAATTGCTTCCGAAAGCATGTTATTCAGTTGTGCTGATCATGGTATCAGCCCATATTAGGTACTAGATTGAGTTTATTCATTGAGGTGCTTCCGCGACATTTACATTCTTTATAAATCTTCACTCGGCCTTGGTGATCTGTATTGGTTATGAACATCGTAATTTTTACTCCGGAGTGAGGACACTCCTCCTATGATCTCTGGTGGTATATATCACTGTTCAGACTGACAATGTAGTCTGAAAGTTTCAAATGTATCTATTGGCTGATTGTCAGTATTTAAGAGCTGTTTGATTCATCTGGTTATAAGGATTCTGAAATTTGGCAGGCTTGTCAAATTCAGCCGGCATGGTTCGGAGCAACTAACATGCATACATCTACGGTCTGCCTTGTTCTTGAATGCCGGCATGAGTGTGTTAAGAAGGTTTAAAAACACACGGTCCCCGACTTGCCTTACTCCCGGATCCTTGTTTCTTGGTGAAATTTGCATTCAGGCATTGTAGGTTGCTGAATGAGAATATTTATTGTTCATTTTTCCAGATCATGGATGTGGGAAGTTGAAGCAGTAGTGCCTGAAATCAAGGAGAGCACTTCAGATCACCTTCTCCAGAGCTTGCGATTTTTGTTTCCCTTCACTTTGAAACAAAAGCCAGGGATGAACCAAAGTTGAGGAAATAACTTGAAAAGAAACGGAGGATAGAAGCCAGAGGAGGTTGTTGACTGTACTGCTATACTTATCCACGTTGCAGTTAGAGATGGGAAAATCTGTCCGGCATGGCCTGCCCTTGTTGAGCCGGTTCGGACAAAATAACATTGTTTTGTTCTAATCCGAACCCGATTTAGCCAGACTGGGAAAATTAAAGGTTAGACTGGCCGGAGCTGTAGCTATCTGTAATTACAGTGATGAACAACTCTGTCATTAGCTTTGTAGCGTATTTACAAGATTCGGTAGTCAGCAGAGAAACTTACATGTATACGAAAGTAGTGTCCATCTTTGTATTTATGGTAAATCCCCTGTTCTCAAAGTAAATAGACCTTCAATGAATAATATTTAGGAATAATAATTTAGTTTAGACTTAATTAATTAAATTTTGTCTAAATATTTTATTGTGATATTAATGATATATTTTATTTATTTTTTATTTTTTAAAAAAATTATTATTTTATGAACTAGTAAATTTAAATATTTAAAAATAATTGCAAAATTTAAAAATGTATATATGTACTTTTTTTAATCAAGGATTTTGGTTTTTACAAGTTATAATTATATTTAATGCTCAATTATTAATAAAAATTTTTATTTATTTTTTTGTACTATAATTTTATTAAATAAAAAAGTGAATTAATTGTATTTAAGTTTTTCATACTTATCACCGGGGCAGATATGTGTGTCAGAGTCAATTGCAAGCCAAGCCATCATTGACTTTCGAAACATAGTTAGTAAATGTAAAAATCACACAGGGGCAGTATGGACCAGAGAAAGTGGAAAGTGAAGACTTTCTTTAGTTAGCTTCCAAAAGAAAAAATAATTGCATCACCGGTGTGTAACTGCTTCTTTCTTCTTCTCTCAATTCTCGAGTCTCCTATGGTGTTTCCTTCTGTTTCAGATTCCCGAAGGCAATCAAATCCTAGTACTGATCACATGGCAATGAATCCTCCGACCACCGTGAAACCTCCTCATCAGCCACTCCACAATTTCACTTTGCAAGGTCTCAAATGGTCCAAGAACAACTCCAGCAACCACCACCGCGTTCGTAAGCACTTAGGCGAGTCTTCCCACCAGTCTACTGCTAGGGAATTGGGTGTTGATCAGAAGAATGAGGGATTGGAGATGAAATCTGTTGATGGGCAGGTTGACAAGAAGTCGAAGCTGTTCATTTGGCTTGGTGCGAAGAGGAACGGTGATGGTGGAGCAGCTTCTGATGAAAATAAGACTTGGAATGTGGAAGGTTCGGGAGCAGCGCAGCATAAGGTGTGGAATCTGAGGCCTAGAGGGCTGGTTACTAAGAAGAAGTCTAGTGCTGATGCGAATGCGAGTAGAGGTGCAAGGAGGAGTGCCAAGAAGAGAGTTAGTCGTGGTGGAGGAGCAGAGATGAATGTTAGGGTTGAGAGAAATGATGGGTCTGAATTGGGGGGTGATGGTGCGAAGGTGTATGAGAATAAAAACGAGAAGGGAAAAGGGAAAGTGAAGAGAGTGTACTTCTCGATTTCGCTTACCAAACAGGAGATTGCTGAGGATATCTATTCTTTGACTGGGTCAAAGCCCTCCAGGAAACCCAAGAAGAGGATTAAGCTTGTGCAGAAGCAGCTTGATGTAAGACCCAAAGTTCCAAACTTTTTATTTATGAGTTCGTAGATGTTGGGTTTTTTGCACTGGTGGCTGATGAATTGACTGTCTTTATGGTGTTTTTGCAGTGTTTATTTCCTGGGATGTGGTTATCTTCAGCCACTTCTGATACATACAAGGTTCACGAGTCTCATCATAAGGAAAGAAAAGGTTTGATTTTGGTGTATCGAACTTTTATTGCCACATTTAGTTGCTAATTAGATCAATGATGCCAATAGAGAAATGTAGCTAACGGTTTTTGGGAGTACGTGAATTCCAAGCGAATTGCATTTTGGACATATTTGTGATATTTACACTTGCATTTTGTTTACTTAATTATGGGCTGATCTCGTTTTGTGCTTATTGCCAGGGTTGAGGATATAATATTGCTATTTCGAAGTGTTAACAGCTATCTGAAGTGATTTGGGAGCCTGGATGTGGATGACTGGGGAGCTTGAGATCAACTGATTGTTAAGTCATGAACCTGTAGGATGAAAGGGTAAAAATGAAAATTGTTTTAATTCCTTCTTTGTTTTCAGCAAGGACCTTGATCAAACTGTGGAAGGTTTAATGTTAGTCCCTGTTTATGTGTAGCTGCAAATGTAAATTGGAAAACTATCTGTTTAATGAGTAGATGTTTTAATAACTTGAATGCTTTTCTGTCAGCAAGAGCTTCCCTAGAATTTTGGGTTATGCTTACTGATTCATTGTTTTACAACGGCCTAACAGTGTCTTTGGATTTAAATAGTTTGCATAACAATCTTGTAATATATATTGTTATATCTGCACTGGTTATTTTTTCAAAGCTGTAGGTATTACAGCCGCAACAAGCAAGTTGCATTTTTCTGCTCATAATCAATTTGAGGAAAATGCAATTTGTATCATGAGTCAAGTACTCCTGTCTTCTTTGCTTGTATTATTTGAAGGGTGAAGGAAGCGTGCGTGTCATTGTTGCTTACTTAGTATATCTTTGTATTTATCTTTAGTTATCTGCATGGCACATTCACACCTTTCTCGTTTTTTAAAGTGGACATGGCATCAGTCTTAATGGTAAGGCAGGTGCCTGAGGTACATTTGTCATCTGCAGACATTTAGGCTTCGTTAGTGAGCATGGCCTACTTGTCAGGCCCAACAGACTGTAAAATTTGCTGGAATCCAAGCAGATAATGATTGTTCCCTTGGTTGCATTCAAATTTTACGTTGTGATTATTTCCCTCTCTATATTGACATTTATTAGGATCAAGCAAGGTTATTTTAGGTTTGTTGTCTTGGTGTTCCGTTACTTGAAGAACAAATGAACTGTCTTTATTTGTTGTTTGTTGACAACTGCACAGGCTTCTCGTTTTCAAAATTGATTGTTTTTGCTGAGCTTTTGTTGCATGTTATTTCATGATAGATTGTTACTCATCAGCTTAAGAGACTGAAATATCTTTCTGAAGCCAGATAATTTATGTACAGTCATAATTGGCTTGCGTGTTCTATATTTCAGTTATTTGATTTCCTTCTTTTGCTGAGTGTGCATTTAATGGAGCCAATTGAAGGTTTTCATTCCCTTGACTAGCTGGAAATTTTCATGACTAGTGGGATGTTTTAGTGTTACAGTATTTGAGATATCAATTATCTAATGAATGATTGTTGGAGAACTGCATAAATCTATAGTTAGTTAATGACATAAGTCATGCACATTTAGTTTGCATGAATCTCTAGGTAGTTAACTGCAAGAATCATTAATATGAAGAGTTCCACTTCTATAGAGTTGGCTATTTATTGTGAGCTAACCTCTTTACTATGACAATTCAAGTTATCACACATACGAAGGAATATTGGATCTTATGAAAGATTTATGCCTCACCTTCGGTACAGCTAATGATGTAATCCATGTAGAAAAATCATTCAAATTTGCTACTGATCAGTTACTTGTATGTTAAAACTTAAAAGTGTGATTCTAGTAAAAGCAACTTGTAAGCAACCAAATGAATTTCTAGGCACCCATTGATCTTACATTTACCATTTTTTATAAGTGCAACTTGTAGAAAAATATCAAGTACTTTTAACGTTAAACTTGCTAAGAACAGAAAAATTTGATATAAGCTGCCGTCATTTAATATAAATATACAATGTAGCTTCAGAGCCTTTTCTTCTTCTCACACTGGTCGATGACATATATCAACTCTTATTTGAAATGGAATTGGCATAATAAAATAAAGTTTTGTGGACCCCATTTTTGTTGACTGGCTAGGTTCTGTTGACACTTGTATTTTGTTACCTTACTGGCAGAATTATATATATACAATCAAGTTTGTTATATTCTTTAATTTGGGTCATGGAAGTGGCATTATCCAGCATCCCTAGCCTTTTATTTTAGATATGTAGGAACGTGTTGTCATGAACAAGCTCGTTGTAATCAAAAGTAGAATGGAAACCATATATTCCAAAACTATGTTGATTAAAATAGCATTCCTAGTGTTTTCCTTCCACTCTTTCCTTATATCCAAGACATTTGATGATGTTTTGTCATCAGCAAGCTTGTTTTTATTGAAAATGCAAAAGGTAACATGTTTTCGAAAGTTATGTTGGCTAAATCACAATCTGGAGTGTAGTGTTGAAGTCATAGATGATTGTGAATTGAGTATTGAATTGATCCAGGTACAGAGCAATAATCATACGTAAGCACTCGCCAATCTCATGCCCTTTTAAATTGTTTATGGTAGCTAGTTCTTCCGGATTACAAATATTTGACCAACCTTCGACATGTTGAGTACTGGACAGGAAATGACAGAAATACAGTAATTTGACAGATAATGAGTGAAAAATACCTTTTGCAGGCATACTCCTTATAACTTTTGGGTTTACATAATGAGACTTCCCTCAAACAATTGGTGAAATGATTGATGCCATTTGTAGTATGAAGTTACTGTTTGTTGGCATGTGTAAGTTAGTGATTTCTCAGAAACAACCAAATTGTTTATATTTCAAGTGTGTCCGCATGTCATTTTTCAGCAGGAAAACAAAAAAATAAACTGGAGCATTGTAGCCTAGTGCTTATCTTTTATTAAGCCTAGATTAGTGATATATCTGATATTCACGTCATAACGTGATTGGTTAGTTAATTAAGGTATTTACTTTTATTCACATCCTGGTATGCATTTTTGTTACTGATGATTGGATTACTTACATGCTAAGCAGGATAAGTAGCTCTATGTTTCCTTTTTTGTCTCTTTTTTCACTGTGGCTGCTAGGGGGTTGGTTTGCTGAGAATAATGTCATTACTTACTGTATTGTGAGCTTCATTTTGGTTTTTGTTGTTGAGGTAGGTATTTACGGTAATCTGTTAGGCATATAATTCTGTTGGTGGAGGAAATTCAGTTTATGATAATCCTTTTTACTTTGTTAGAGGAGAGGAATTTGAAAGTTATTATTGTTGTATTGTCACACAGAGCTCTGGGCCAGCAGTGCCACTAAGAGGAAAGAAGCTGCTTTAGCTCGTTCTGTCATGTGAACTGCATTAGCTTCCTGCACTGAAAGGATATATTTCAGGGGTGTTGCTCAGGTCGGAACTGATTGAAAATTTATGGAGCCTGTACTGCTTGTTGCAGAAAGTATTACGTATCTGAATTTCTGCGGTGCATTCAATTCTCAGACTTACGCTTTGTGAAGTTTTGGATCCTGACATGAATGCGGATAATACAAGGATCTGAGGACTGTCTGCCCCTTTCTTCAACAAGAAAACTGAAGCTTGAGAAACTGCCAAGATTGATAGCCTGTTTTCTGGTTCAACTGCTGCAAATCCTCTCCCGGCCAGGATGACTCCGAAAAAGGTGACAACTGATTAATGTCGAACTAATACAAATGCTGTGGAAACAGACTGGAAGTTTTCTTGTATAACATTCCCAATTTTACTGGAAAATATATGCTCAACCATACTCCAGTGTTTGCAAGTGTGATTCATTACGTTTTGCTGTGACACATTTTCATTAAGAATGAAAGATCTTATCTGGTTTATGGCTTACAGTTGAGAAATGAGAAAAATACGAACTTTTGCCCTCTTCTTTGGATTCGTTGGATGATTTTAAGAATATGTTAGATAGAAAAATTTGAACAAATCTCTGATTGGATTCGAATTTGAGTCGAATCTGAATAAAGCTGCGGCTGCAGGAGTGTTCGATCCAAAATGTCTTGTATAAAAGTAAAAACATCACAAATTTGCGCCTTTAAGAACCTGATTCAAGCATGTTTACGATGAGTTTTAGTTGGACTCTGACTGAGATCTTAAAACTAAATCTAGTAATTTTCAGTTCGCCTAAATTTGATCTGGAACCCTAAAATTTTTTTGGACATGGATTGGAAATTTCCTAATGGGCTTTAGCATATCTAAGTAATAAAATATTATGAAAAACCAATAAAATGTTTTCAATACACAAAAGCTTGGTTAAGCCCGTCAGAAACATGGGCGATTGAACAGAATTCGACGGCGACACGCAAAACCCACACAGCAAAATTGGGCTAAATGGAGGACAGGAGTAGAAGAGGTGGCGACGGCGGGGGAGGAAATATAAAGTCGTGGTGGTGGTGGGTGGTGGCAAGTGGAGCGCAGTTAGGGACGGGCATTGCATCGTGGAGGAGGGGCTTCGTGGGCGACTCTCGTCTGATGCCTATTAAAGCATTTGGTATTGCCTCTCTCTTTGTCGGCTCCGGCGCCACCGCCACTTTCGCCGCCCTTCAAGCCTCCGACATCCGCAAGGTTAGCAACAATTGCTTACTTTATTAACCGCTTCATTTGTTTCTTGATCGATCAAATTTGAAGAAAAAAGGAGAGTAAAGATGGGTAATTTCTTTTACTGTGTATTGCAGGTAGAGGATTTCATTGAAATTGGAGCTAATATCAGGGATTGGATTGAGATTTCTACTAGGGCACGCAAAGATTAACTGAAATTACTGTAGTTCCATTGTTATATAGTCTGTTTTGATCAACCAATGTGATCTTCATGTAGTTTCTGATATGGGAAATTTCACAAACAGGTGTAATAAGTAGAGATCTAAATCCTCTTTAGCCAATTGAAAGCTATGGAAATGTCAAATTCACCTGCTGCTGTTTCACAGTAGGTATTATTCAGCTAACTGGTACAATTCTGTTCTGTTTATAGTTTCTTCCTTCTTCCAAAGTTTAAGCTCATTCTAGGAAAGATATGAATGCACCAAGATTTGATTGAAATAGCACTAAATAGGGAGCGGTTGAATGCACCATATCGTACTCAGTTTCGAATACGATCGATCGTAAATGACCGATTACACAAAATAAGAATTGTAAAAACAATTGGTTCCTAAGGATCTTCGTTGTATGATCATTCGTCAATAGATGCAGCTTCTTATATCAGATAAAACTCCAGAAGTTGTGAGACAACATAAACAAAAATTTCAGTGTTAAGCGTGTCGAAATTGGATCTCCTGGGGAGGACTTGTGCAAAGAAACTCCAGAAATTTTGGGCTCTGAAGAAACTGGAGAACCCAATCAACCCCATCTATTTGAAACAGGCTCTTGAAGCTTTTGGATTGGGTTAAGCAGACCCAAATGTAATACACAACAGTGTCCAGAATCTATTTGATGAAATGTCATACTGAAACGAATAGATATGAATGTAATTTCACAGAATTTTGAATTGGAGAGAAGATTGGGGGGGAATGTGGGTGTATAGTGGACGGTAGTGGGAGTAACTGCCATAACCGTCACTACCAAAATGAATAAATATTCTGAAATAACAATGTGGTGATTCAGAATGGAATTTGTACGGGTCTAGGATTTTGATGGAAGTGAGAAGAGAAGAGATAAGAAAAGGGCCATGGAAAGCAGAGGAAGATGAAGTGTTAATAAACCATGTAAAGAAATATGGCCCTCGTGAATGGAGTTCCATTCGATCCAAAGGCCTTTTGCAGCGAACTGGAAAATCTTGTCGTCTTCGTTGGGTGAACAAGCTTAGACCCAACTTGAAGAAGTAAAGAATCATAATAAATAATCTATCAAATTCAAAACACCCTTTTGGCTCTTCTTATCATTGATGTGAATGTGATGAACAATTTCTTGGTTTTCGTGTTTTTGGTGTAGCGGGTGCAAATTCTCGGCGGAGGAAGAGAGACAGGTGATAGAGTTGCAGGGACAATTCGGCAACAAGTGGGCAAAAATAGCCACCTACTTGCCTGGTCGAACTGATAACGATGTTAAGAATTTTTGGAGTAGCAGACAAAAGAGACTCGCTAGGGTTCTGAAGACACCAAAATCTTCTTCTGAGATCATTGAAAACCAAGTTCAGGTAAACCAATCCAATCCCACTTTTGATTTGAAGTGTCATGTTCTTTCATGATGTTAAGTCTCATCAAAAGTAGATGTTGTTTCATTCATTGTAATGGTGTCTGTACTTTCGTGTGAAGCCCTCAGTTTTCAATTCTTCAATGGAGGAAGGGTTGTCGAAGGCACATTCATGTTCGTCCTCTTCCTACGTTGACAATCCTGGGATGGTGCCTTTTCTGGATTTGGCCCAAGAAGAGCCATATCTGCAAATTCCATTGCCTCAATTAGTACAACCTCAACAAGAACTCACATTCTCACCAGTAGATCAGGAGCTATTGGCGAGAATTGATGATCCTTTCCTGTTGGATGATTTTGGAGCAGTGGATCCTGCAGAACCAGGAGATGGATCACAACTTTCGTTGGGGCAATCAATGTTTGATCCAGCAGGAAGTTTTACAAAAGATGTGAAGAATCAGATGAGTTCAGACACATTCTTTGATGACTTTCCTGCTGATATGTTCGATCATATTGATTCATTGCCAGGCCCTTCAGGTTGGTGATTCATTAGATGAAACAGAGAATTTCTGTTATAATGCAGGATATGAGAAAATGATCACTAGTTTCTATATTGGCATATCTATTCTGAAACTTCATAAGATTATCTTAACTATGCTAATGAAGAGATGATAATTTGCAAGGCCTTTTGCTTCTGTCTAATTTCTCAATTATTGAGAATGCTTTATCAAATATATTTTTTTACTCTAATTTTTTAACTTTCATTATATCAATAAAATCCATAACTAAGTGCGCGGAATAAGATGTCATTGGAAGTTTCGACGGCAAGAAATTTTATCATAAACCGAGCAACATTATAATTATAATGTTAATCAGCAAACTAATCTATGAGCATAAATAATCATAAAACAAGTTATACCTTCGACCTTCAAACATATTAGATTTTAGTCTCTTTATTGTATTTTGTGAAGGTTGCCGATGTGTGGTAAGTGCTGGTATATAAATATCGAATTTTGATATTAGTAACTTCAATTTATTTTCTTGTGGTTGTTTTAGACAAGATTTTGAGTTTCGTACTATTTCGGCCGGTACCGGCCATAAGGTACCGTACTGGTACGACACCATGCCCATCGATACCAGTTGTTAGTACCGGCAATTCCATATGGTACCGGTCGGTACCGTGAATTTGGAAAAGATGATCATTTTGTTAAAAAAAAAAAGATCACCCCCCTTTCGGCCCTCCCCTGCCGTTGCTGGCAACGTGTGCAGATGATGGGCTTAATCTCATGCGCCCATCATCTTCTCCACGATACTGAGCATAAACCCAGTTTCTGAGCTTCTCACCGTCGTCTTCACTCCTCGGAGCTTCTCATCGTTGCGGCCTATCTACGTCCCTATTTCTCCTCGCCATCGGCTACCTTGGACTACCCAAGCGATGCAGTGGCGACAATTGCCCCAGCTACGCCAACTGATGGTGTCGCAATGGGCGTCACAACGATGCGAGCAAGTGGCATCGTCGCAAGCGACATTGGTTTCCACAAATGGGCGATTATCACCCATCTGTATTCAGTAAACACAAAGCCAGTAAACTCAGAAAACGCCAGAAAAATAAAATTTTCAAATCTAGGTGAACCAAGCAGAACCAGAGAATACAAATAGGCATGTTCGTGGATGTAAAACGCAAGCAGTATATAGATTTTAGAAACCCAACAGAAGCACAATATAGCAGGTGCAAAAAATACGCAAAAGCAATTTTAGGGCATCAGATGTAATCTTGTGTATACAACTTTTGGTGGGATAAGTCCAAAATCCAGAGATTTAATCGGATGTGCGCATACACATGTATATACATTGTCGCCTGAAGTGTTAAGTTAGGGGGCTTTTGAACTATTTAGCTCTCGGGTAATTTTAGGTTGTTAAATAAATACCGGAAGCTTTTAAAGGACAAATGATAAGTTTTTATTAATTAAACAAAAAATAATTATGATAAATAATAAAAAATAAAATAAATTAATTTTATACTGAAATTATATATAATGATTATATATTAATCTATATTTTAAATGTTAGTATCAATATTTGTTTGTATATATTATTGATGTAACATTTTATCTTTTAATAACTCAAAATCTTTTTATAAACATTCTAAACTTCATTCATGCACCAATTTTAATTATCATATAGCAATTTCTGCTAATTTGAGTGTTATATATGTCATCAACTCATTCTAATTATTCATAAATTGTATATATCAAGCATGAAAACATTTTTGGACATGTATTATTAGTGATTTTGAAGCAAATCATCGATCTCTTGATTAATTTGAAGTCCTAGAGTCAAGTTTGCTAACCAAATTTTATTTGATTTAATTATTATTTATTATATGATAAAGTTGTAATATTTTAAATATTTTATATTATTCTTAATTTTATATTGGTATGATGATTAAATGATATTTTTAATATTAAGTATGATTATTATTTATATATGAAATATATAACAAATAATGTTAGCAAAAATAAATAAATGATTGTTATTTTAAATTTCTAATATTTTGATTTTTGAGACATGGTTGATGTAAAATTATAAATTATACAGTACAATATATTAAAGGACTAATTTGCAAATTTAAAAAGTTGGAATATTTTATAAATTTAAAAATTATTCGAAATGGTATCCGGTATTGATCGGTACCGGTATAGTACCGTATCGGAACCTAATCCGGTACCAAGCCTGGTACAATATTCGCAACATTGCTCAAAACCCATGAAAATCAACTGTCGCCTTCTTCTTTTCTCTCTGGCCATAAGTCTCCTATTATCTTCTTCTTTTCTCTCCTTAATGGCCAAATCTCACTCTTGCTTCTCTCTTATTTTCTTTTAGTTTTTGGGCTCTTTAATTTCACTGTCACGGCACACTTACATTCACTCTGACGTTAACTCATCAAATGTAATAACTTATGTGTTAAATTTGCTTTTTATACTCATTTAATGGATTACACTTTTCACCCTCTTGCTTGTCATCACTAATTACTTATCACACAAATGTCATTTTCTCATTGGCCATCTCTAATGAGTCACTAATCCACTAATATCGTGTAAAATAGGCCAAATTGAACTTATTGAGTACCGAAGGCCCAAATTGCCCTTTAATGCATTTAATTCACTAACTAATCAAATTAAATTCCGAAATTATTCCACAGTTGTCTTATCATCAAATTGACCGTGAAATAATCTCATCATCATCATCATCACCCAGTCCGAAATTTCGCAATAAAGCAGGGTCTAGAGAGGTCCGATAGTATGCAGCCTTACCCCTACATAGTAGAGAGACTGTCTCCGGTAGACCCACATGCAAATGAGACAATATACGAATGATGTAGGTTATAGAAACAATTCATTAAAAACAGAAAATAACTGAAAATATAAGTAATGGGGAATACCTGAAGGAGGCCAGATCGGCGAGAACCTAATAGGCTATAACGTCCAATCCCTTCTTGTCTCCAAAAATAAAAGCACTTCACCAACACCAGAAATAATCTAATTAAGGTTAATACTTGTTGATTGAATGTTTTTTAAAATTTTGAATCGGTTTAAAATCATTAATACCCATTATTTTCCAAAAAGGGCATTTTAGTCCAATAATTTTGGATTACCCAAATTCTATTCAAGCAAACTCTGTTTTAACCTGTTTCAATTCCTATGGACTCCAATCCTAATTTTGAAACTTTTCATTATATTTTGAAATTCTTTGGTAACTTTTTCGATTTCTCAAATGAATTTTTAGATTGAATCTAGAAATCATTGAATGTTACTGAAATCTTCCGGATTTCGTTCAAAAGTCTCACCTAAATCTCCAAAGTACATTTTAGGGCTTTTAAAGCTTGTTCGGATTCATTATGTAGCTTTTTGGAGTTTTTAGAAATTTTCTGAGAAATTTTCAGTCTAGTCCAAAACTACCTCTGGTTTATCTATGATCTTTGTTATAACCTCAACAATACGTTTAAAAGCTTAAATTACTCTAGTACACCATAAATAGAGCATACTCTAAATATGCATGTACAACATATTACACAGTACAATAATTAAACTAGGATATTACAGTAAGCATTCTTAACAAACCTTCCATAACCAAAATAAAGATGTAGGGGGATAGAGGATCCCCTATCTAATCCCTCTAGCACATGACACAAGTTTGGTGGGTATTTCATTGGTAAATATACTCATTGAAGAGGTCTACAGGTACATCATAACCCAAGTCGAGAATTGGGTAGGGCATTCCAAAGCATCCATGCAAGCTTGAATAAAGTCTTATTTGACTGTATCAAAGGCCTTATAGAAGTTGATTTTTCAAACGCAACTCTTTAAGTTTTTGCCAGATTGATAGTCTTTAAAGAGCTCTTATATAAGCATAATGTTATCACCAATGGATCAACTCTCTATGAATGCACTCTGAGTTCAGTTAACATTTTCTAGCAAAGCCTTTTTGATTCGATTGATAAGAAGTTTAGCTAAGACCTTATAAAAGATAGTACAACAGGAGAAGGGTCTACAATCAGTCAAGGAGGAGGGGTTTGTCTTCTTTGGCACAAGACTAATAAAGGTATGGTTAACTTCACTCATCATCCTACATGCAGTCAAGGTTTTTGGGATGACTTGTGTGAAAAGTGTATTGGTTATGCTCTAGGTCTATTTAAAAAAAATGCTTATTTAACATTGTTGTAGCTATGGCTGCTATAATGAATGTTTTCTAGATTTTATCTTTGTGAGAAGAATATGAGACTGATTTTAATTGAATTTTCAACGTCATTTCATTCTTCAAATACTTTTAACTAATATGTTAAATTTTCTTTTGCAGGGAAAGAGTTCTTGATATTTAGGTGTAGAGGGTGATAGGAATGCAATTTAGAATACATATCACCTATATATTTTGTTATAAAACAAGAAATTATGTTTGACTAGTTTAATGTAGCAGTCTCTTTAAATGAAATCATCAATACAATGCAGTTAGGTTTCCCAGAATCAAGCTCCTCTTATGCATATTTGTTAACTTAGTAAAGATTGTCGAAGTGGACAAATCTTTAATTTGAACAATGTAGAATCAAGAATTCAAAATCATTAGCCTATTTTTAGATGAATTTTGTATCTTATCTTCTCCAAGACTTTTTCACAATGCTCAACACAACATGTCTTATAGGATTAATGTTGTACAAACTACTTTTAATTTGTTATTATAGCAAGGTAGACATTTGGCTAAGTTTTTTGGCTACATTTTAAAAATCGTCGTTAAAAGTCCACTATTGGCGATGATTTTCAAGTCCACTTTTGGTGAAAAATTTTAAAATCATCGCCAATAGTGGACTTTTGGTGACTTTGGTGAAGATTTTTAAAATTGTCGCCAATAGTGGACTTTTAGTGACAATTTTTCAAAATCGTCATAAAATCTTTGCCAATGGTGTACTTTTGGTGTTGATTTTTCAAAATCGTCACCAAAGGGTCCACATTTGGTGACGATTTACAAAATCATCACCACTTTTATTGATGATAAAATCGTCTCCAAATGTATACCCATTGGTGACAAATTTTTACCAAAAGTTCACTATTGGCGACAATTTTGAGAATTGTCACCAATTGTCGCCAATAGTGGACTTTTAATAATGGGCTTTTAGCGACGATTTAGGAAAGATCATCACCAAAATCATCGCCAAAAGTCCATTAAATAATTATAGAAGGGAAACACAACGAAAAAGGGCATTGACAAAATGCTCAAAAGCCAAAAACATCTCTCATCCTCTACGCCAACAAAATTTCTAATCCTCTGAACGAAACTAGTAAGTATTGTTCTCTTTCTTTTCTTTTTTTATAGGTTAATTCTCAATTATGAGTTCTTTTTAATGGGTTTGTCTTTTCAGCTTTTGGGTTTCTGGGGATTAGGATTTTGTAAATCTTCAAAGTCAAAAGCTCAAAACAAATGACTCCAAAGGTTTTATGTTAGAGCCACTACGTGGAAAGGTGCTTTTCTTATGTTTGATATAACTTTCCTTTCCTTAAAACAAGTTTTTGATTGTAGTTATAAAAAATGATGAAGTAAAATGTCTAAAGATTACCTGTTATTTTTGTTAACGCTTAGCAGTGCCAATAATGAGACATACAGAGTCTTCTGCTCACTCTCTCTCTCTCTCTCTCACACACATGGACAGTTAATGATACCAATCTACTATACTTGTGATGATATCAATAGTATTTGATATGGTTCCTGTTAAGTTGAGAAGACTTCACTTCTTCTATTGATTTTAATGAAAGTCAAATAATAATAATAAAAGAAGTGTGTGAACTGTTTTGAAGAGTTTGTTAAGTGTGCAGATGAATGTAAGTAGCACAAATCATTAAATCAAGATGATATTCAAAGAGTTGACTAAGACAAAGTGTAAGACGGACCAGACGAAGTCACATGTCTAAGAAGAAGTTGACCAGACAAAGTCACATGTCCAAGACGAAGTTGTAAGATGAAGCAAAGTTATAAGACGAAGCGAAGTCATTAATCGAAGCAAAGTCGTAAGATGAAGCGAAGTCATTAGAGGAAGCAAAGTCATTAGACGAAGTGAAGACATAAGACGAAGCATACAAATCAAATTAAGACAATATAGTTGAAGAATAATCTACAACATCAGTTATGTATTTGGAGTTGGCTACAATACTCAACTAATAACTGATCTCTGAAGATTCTACAAGTAATTTTCTCAAAAAGACCGTTGGAGAATTAGACTATAAATATTAGTTGTAGTCATATACAAAAAATAGAACTTTCAAATCTCAACTCTTTACTCACACGAAATAATTTTGTGATTAATTGAGTACACTGTAAAAATATCCTGAGTGAAAAGAAGGAAGAAGAGAGATCAAGAACACCTGTACTGTGAGTTTAGAAAACTCAAACAATATCTTTTCAAGTGGAAGGGAAGGCTAGAGCCTGAAGAGGCTAAGATAACAAATAAAGAATACTTTGTGAAAGAGACCTGAAGAGTCTCTGGAAATGAGAAATAATACTTGTAAAGTTGTAAGAGATAGTGAAATCTTAGATAAACTCTGAGGGCTGGACGTAGACCAAAGGTTAAGGGTGAACTAGTATAAATCGCAGTGTCATATTCTCTAACCTTTATCTCTTTAATTTCTTGTTGTTAAAAGAATATATACTATTTCCGCTGTTGCATTACTCAAACAAAATAAGTGCGTTGTTTTGTAATCATCTGAATCTTTCAAGAAAATCGAGAAGTTTTTTAAAGATTACTATCTTAGACGATTTAACACAATTCAACCCCCTTCTTGTGTATTTTACACATTATACGTGATTTCTATAATAACAAGTGATTTACTTCAGTTGGTATCAGAGCGAAGTTTCCAAGAAACACTGTAACAAAGTGAGGACAAAGATCCATAGCTGAATCACATGTTTTTATAGTTGAAGACGCCTCAGTCACAAGACCTCCTGCATTCAATGGTGAAGACTATCATTATTGGAAGGACAGAATGCAGCTCTTCATAGAATCCACACACATTGATCTTTGGGATATCATTCAAAGTGGCCTATATATCCCAACAGACTATGAAGGGAAAAGCATCTCTCGTGACCAATGGTCAGTTGATCAGAAAGCTCTTATTCAATTCAAAGGTCAAGTTCTTTTTAAGTTGTGCTCTAAGCAGAAGTGAATATGATAAGGTTCATGGATGCGAATCTGCAAAGGAAATGT
>JANZXP010000004.1:1001398-1027182 GCA_027576715.1 Erythroxylum flavicans
GCGAAACCCCATAATCATCTAACAACTTATTGGCACGAGAAAACCCAGGTCTTGTATTATTCTTTTGACTGAATATTTATGGATATTCAATGCGTTTTTTGATAAGTTCAACGTTATTATCTTTTAACTTATCATTAAGTCGACTCGACAGAGGAAGGGAGAACTTGCAAAGCAAAAAAGAAAATTCCCAATTTTCTAGTGTTACTAACTTGGCTTCGGATATGCCAAGTTAGTAAAAGTGAAATCTCGGTTTATATTGGAAAACACAGGAAATGTTTTGAATGGAAGCGTTTCGACGCATAGAGAACATGAAAGACATCACCACGTTTCGCTAAACCCCATCATCATCTAACAACTTACTAGCATGTGAAAACCCAGGTCCTGTATTCTTCTTTTGACTGGATATTTATTGGTATTCAATGCGTTTTTTGATAAGCTTAATGTTAGTATCTTTTTAACTTATCAAGTATAGTCGATATAGAAAGGTAGAACTTGCAAAGCAAAAAGAATAAACTTTCTTCTTCTGATTTTACTCATTAAGTTACATCCCAATTTTCTAGAGTTACTAAAAAAATGAAGATATAAGCAAAAGGAAGATGTTGGTGCTTAAAACTAATATCAATATCTTAAAAATAGGACCAGAAATTAAACCGGTAATACAAAAAGTTTAAGATTTAAAAGATTCAACTATAATTAGATTGTCATAAAATTGGTTAAAAATTAAAAAAAATAAAGAATTTAAAAAAGTTGAAGATGACTATCTTTAAGCATTAAAAATTTTAAATTTTGATTGAAAAATAGATTGTTAAATGAAAATTAATTGGTTTATTTTGGTTTATAAAAACTGATTATTTTACTAAAAATTGATTATTTCCATGTATTTTGTAATATGACTAAGAGATATTATAGGCTTTTATTTAGGAAGTAATTTCCTACTTTCCTAGTTTAGCTAAACTGAAACTCTTCTTTGTATTGTATATATTCTTAGCTATTACGAAAATAAAAGTAAGGGCTTTCACACCAAGAATTTCTTATGGTATCATAGCCTTAGAGGCAAAATTCTAAAAAAAAGCATAAAGAGAGTGAGTGAGTGATTCCTTCTCTACGCATTAATGATGAAAAACGACAATGACAGTAACAACAGTAAGCCAACGGAAGAGAAGAAGCAGAAAATCAATGATCCTTTTCCCCCATATTTTCTTCATAATTCGAATATACCCAGATTGAACATCTGTGAAATTTTGCTTAAGGGCGAAACCAATTATCGTGAATGGGCTATGGCCTTGAAGAACTCCTTTCGTGCCAAATGAAAGTTGGGGTTTCTTGACGGAACCTTGAACCAATCGATCCAAAACGATGATGATCTTGAAGACTGGTACAGCGTAAACTCGATGCTCATTAGTTGGATAATGAATTCCATTGAGTCGGGTCTTCGATCAAACTTGACTTATCTTGATTAGGCCAAGGGTTTGTGGGATGACATAAAAGAACGATTTGACACACTCGATGCAATGATAGTACACGAGTTGAAAGAAGCCATAGGAAATTGCAAGCAAAAGGCGCAGACCGTGATGGAGTATTTTGGACGAATAAAAGCTCTCTGGGACCAATTTGTAGGGTACCCTAATGTGCCCATGTGCAAATGTGGCTGGTGTACGTGTGATTTGGCCAAGCAATTCATGGAAACTATTGAAATCGAAAAAACCGATAAATTTCTGATGGGTTTAGATGATGATTTATATGGCAATCTTCGCACAAACATCTTCAACATGAACCCTTTTCCCTCTCTTAACAAAGCTTATCAGATGGTGGCTAAGGAGGAGGGACACAAAAATATCACTCAGGTGAAGGATGAATGAGATAATGCTATGGCATTTGCTGTCTCGAACGCACGCTAGAACAATCAAATGCAGCAAGGAGGTTCTAAGCCCTTTTCCACTCACTGTAATAAGGAGGGGCACAAAGTTTCCAATTGTTTTGCACTCACCGAAGTATGTGAATTGGTGGTTTATTATGGCAACGGACAAGGATGCGGAACAGGTTGAGGGGGAGGATGTGCTGGTATGGTAGGCTGAGGACGTGAAGCATCAAGTGCTATTGCAAATGTTGCTTATTCAAGTGAAATCGTTAGTACCTCAAACTCTGCTACCGTTGTAATCGAGGCAGTATAACCTCCATTTTTGACCGCGAAGTAGTGGAGTTCGGTTCTCGCTATACTTGGTTCTAGTAAACAAACAAGTACAACTGAAAAATTGATTGGTAAGAAAAATCATAATAACTAATTGCTTGATAGTGGAGCCTCATATCATATGACTAGAAACAGATCTTATTTGATAGATTTGATTGGATTACCCAAGTCCCCTATTGGTTTGCCAAATGGCGAACTTGTGCTTGCCACCTATGAAGGCCCATATTCAAGGATTGATTTTAGAACATGTGCTTTATGTCCCACAATTGGAGCACAATTTGATATTTGTTGCTTGATTGATAGAGGCTTTGAGATGTAACCAACTTTGCGTGATACAGGACCACACTTTGAGGATGTTGATTGGAGTGGGTAAGAGATGTGGTGGGGTCTATTACTTTCGTGGTGTAGTAAGGGCTCAAGCACATCGAGTGAAGACGGTAGACTCCGTTGATTTATAGCATCAGCGTATAGGACATCCCTCCCATAAAATAGTTCATTTCCTACCTAATGTTTCCAATTGTAGTTTTCTTGATAGAATAAGCCTTATGAAGCATGTTTTCAAGCTAAATAGAGATGGGATGTTTTTGGTATTAGTAATAGTCATGCTTTGGAATCTTTTAAATTGGTACATTGTGATGTTTGAGGTGCTTAACGTGTTGCCTCTTCCTGTGGAGATCATTATTTTTTGACGATAGTTGATGATTTTTCACTACTTTGTGGATGTATTTGATGGCTGAAAAGAGGAACTGACCTTTATTTTAAAACATTTTTTTGCCATAGCCCGCACCCTGTTTCATAAATTTGTCAAAATTATGCACAGTGATAATGAGAGACTGGGTTTAAACTGTGGTTTAGAGTACCGTTCTGTGTCAGTCGGTGAACGGAACGGTACTCGTTCTCTTGGTACCGGCCGTTAATACTATCGGTACCAGTGTATTTCGGTTGGTACCGACCACATACTGTTTAGTACAGTAATTTTTAAAAAATGGAACGACTGATTTGCAATTTAAAAAATTTTAACCCTAAAAATTTAAAACATCATCAGCCTTTGATCTTTTCGTCGTCTTCCTCACCACTCTCCCGACTCCCACAGCCGCACGCATGCACCTCTTCATCTTCTACATTCCACCTTCTCATCTCTCTCTCTCACTGTCTGTTAATGGGCATTTTGTATTAATTTTTGATACATAACTTGCTAGACTCTTGTCCATTTAATATTTAAGTTGCACTAATTAAAAGTTATTTGTTTTAATTTTAGGCACATATTGGCTTTGGAACATTTAAGAGTATAAAGCAAGAAAAGCCCTCAAAATAAGAAAGAATACCATATAATCAGGTTTGACATTGAAAGAATGTGAAGGCTGGGAATTTATTCAATACAAAGAAACAAAAAGGAGAAGTTGACGGTTGAGGGTGTGCGTGGTTAAGGAGAGAAAAACAGAAGAAAGGGCAGCGAAAAAGACAAAGAAAGAATGTGCCGCTTGAAGAAAGGCTGGAGCTACGTTGAAAAATGCTGGGTGCGTGAGTAAAAGACAAGCATAGTGTAAATAAAAAGGCCGCAAAAGAGAAAGGTTTGCGGCTAGACAATGTGAAAAGTAGAAAAGAAAGCAGCGTGAAAGAGTTTTACGCGTGAAAGAGAGGAGTAAAGAGTGTAACGTGAGTAGAAAAAGAAGCATTGGCGGTGCAAAAAATGAAGACTGATTAAACTTGATTATAGGCATGAATAAAGGAATAAAAAAATGTTAGCAAGGAAAAATTAATCACACACAAACCCACCCAAAACAGACTCTACACACACACAATGTTGCACCATCATTAGATACTCACCACTCAACACTCCTTACACATTGCAGCTGGTGGTATAGGAAGGAACGTGGCAGCTGGGCTGGTGGAGAAATCATGTTGAAGACAGCTGGTGGCCTTGAAGAAGAAGACGCAAGTAACTGGTGGCTAGAGACTCTCACGTTGGTAGATGGTGGAGTTGAAGAAGCTTGTGGCATGAACAATGAAGCAACTGGCTCTACTCATTGACACAACCTTCACTCATTTCACTAAAACGTTAAAGTTGGTGGAGGCATAGAGAAATAACTTGAGCTGGTGGTGGCATATAGCAGACGTTGGCAGCTGGGAGACTCTCACATACACACGTTGAGGCAAGAAGTCTGGGAATAAAAAAAGATTAAACGTTAGCTAGTGGAGAGACACATGGGAAGCTGGTGGTGGCTAGGAGCATCCATGTAACACCACCATTGAGGAGATTCTCCACTCATTAGTTGGCAACTGGTGGAATGGCAACAAAAGACGTACACTCCTACATCAAATCAGCTAGTGGAGATTAAATGTGTTGAAGCTAGTGGTGCGAGAAAATATAGTTGTGGAAAAGGGGGTGTTTTTAATTGTTTTCTTTATTTTATTCCTTATTTATTTTAATTGTGCAGATTTAATCAATGCAAACATATATTATGACCATGATTTATGTTACATTGATGAATATGTGTGACTAAGTTTTTCTTTTCAGTTAAGGGTAAGATTGATATTGGATTAGAATAATTTTTGTGGTATTGATTTTTGCTTGATTGAATACATATTTAATCCTAATTTAGCTTGATCACCTAGATTAAGACCTTAAATGATTGAATGCCATAACCAATGATATTTAATTTGTCTGAAAATTAATCAAGCGATATACTTGAGACTAAAGTGTAGACCAACCTTATGATCTTGTGTGAGGATACCTAAGATTAACGAACTTAATTTTAGGCTTCTTGTATTTAACATCTTTTATTTCGAATTATCTATGAACCAAGTAGGTAACTCGAATTTAGAAGAGAACGGAACACTCATGAACATTGGGTTCGACTTTCTTAAGTGAAATATTTCCTAAATCAATCCATCGTTACAATTTTATTTTTAGTGTCCAATCCAATTGAAATCTAATACCTTAATTGATTTTTGTCATTTGATTAAATCTAGTCGTTTCAATTCATACCTTGCATTTTTCAGATTTCCTTGATTGCTTACTTTAATTTATTTTATTTTCAAATCAATCAATTCTTGATCGTTTGAGTAATTTTTAATCTTTTAATTTAATTGTCTTACGTGTTGGATATTCCCTTGGGAACGATATCTAGTTCTTACTGATTTATATTACTTAACAATGGGTGCGCTTGCCTCTAATTGGTCTATATAGAATTTAATTTATATTTTTTATTTAGACAGCAATAAGTTTTTGGCACCGTTGCCAGATATCGTGTAGTCAACAATACAGTGGCTTTATCTACTCAGATGGATGTTTTGATGAAAAAACTGGATAATCTAATGCACAGTGTGAGAGGAGGAGCTAGTTCTTCGTTGAGGAGTTGTACTATATGCGAGCATTGTGGTGGGGATTCCCATGCATCTTCTGAGTGTCAAGTTAGGAATCCTTTTGCTCAAGAGACGAAAGAGGCCCATTATGTGGGATACATATTCTAATACCTACAACTCAGGGTGGAGGAATCATCCAAATTTTTCTTAGCGTAATGATCAGGTGGCACAACCACAGTCATCCAATGTTCAGAGACAACCACCTCTACCTCCAGGTTTCAAGCCTCCTAATCCTGCACTAACAGAGAAATCCAATCTCGAAGAGCTACTATCAAAGTACATTTCCACTACCGAGGTTAGGATACAGAACTAAGAATATTCTATCAGAAATTTGGAGAATCAGATGAGTCAGATTGTAAGTTTGTTTAAGGAAAGACCTACGGGTTCGTTGCCTAGCACTACTGAGGCCAACTTAAGAGAACATACAAAGGCAATCTTATTGAGGAGTGGCAGACAGCTTGAAGAAGTTAAGGAGAAACAGAAGGATAAAGAAGTGGAAAATAGTGAAGAAGAAGAAGAAGCACCAGCTGAAAAGGAGGATCAACCAAGGTTATTTGCAGACCCCCCATCACACATCCGGTAAGACCTCAAATTCCTTATCCTCAAAGGTTGAAAGGTACGCAATTAGATAAGCAATTTGGTCGTTTTCTTGAAATATTTAAAAAGATGCATATAAACATTCCTTTTGTTGAGGCCATAGTGTAGATGCCTTCTTATGGTAAGTTTTTGAAAGAAATTTTGTCTAATAAGAGGAGGCTTGAGGAATATGCCACTGTGAAGTTGAATAAGGAGTGTTCGGCCATATTGTCGAGAAAGCTACTACCGAAGCTTAAAGATCCAGGGAGTTTTACTATTCCTTGTGTTATTGGTGATTTATATATAGATAGGGCTTTAATGGATTTGGGTGTGAGTATTAACTTGATGCCTCTTTCCATTTTCAGGAAGTTAGGATTGACAGAGCCAAAACCCACTACTATTTCGCTTCAACTGGCAGATAGGTCAATCACTTATCTGAAGGGAATCATCGAGGATGTATTGGTTAAGGTCGAGAAGTTTATCTTCCCGGTGGATTTCCTAGTCCTTGACATGGAGGAAGATATAGACATCCCCATTATTGTTAGGAGACCTTTCATGGCAACTGCAAGGACCATCATCGATGTGCAACATAGAAAGCTCATCTTGAGACTTCAAGATGAAGAGCTAGTGTTTGATATGTTCAATACTATCAAGCATCCTTTTACTCTTGTCTCTTGCCATTTTATTGATATTTATTCTTCTGATGCTGATAATTCTTCTATTGTTTATGCAGATTTGTTAGAAGGGGAAACACAAGGAATGATCGAAGAGTTAGGGGACGAATTACAGGAAGAGTTGGAGGATATCGCAGTTGAGTTGGAGCAGGCATATTGGACACATTATAGAGCATACGAGCCTCTCCAACGTCCAGCCAAGCTATTTCCAAAGCCTTCAATTGAAGAGCCCCCTTCTCTTGACCTTAAACCTCTTCCGAGTCATTTGAAGTATGTTTATCTTAACCCACCTGAGCACTTACCAGTTATCATTTCTTCTTGTTTGTCAGGTGCCATGGAGGAGCAGTTGTTGAGGGTACTGCGAGACCACAAAAAGGCCATTGGGTGGTCCATTACAGATATCAAGGGTATAAGCCCTTCCTTTTGTACACACCATATTTTCATGGAGGATGGAAGCAAGGCAATAGTGCAGCCCCTGAGGAGACTTAACCCACACATGAAGGAGGTAGTGAAAGATGAGGTAGTAAAGCTTCTAGATGTAGGTATTATCTATCCCATTTCTGATTCTGGTTGGGTTAGTCCTGTACATGTGGTGCCAAACAAACACTTGGGTACGATATTCGGTTCTTACCGATTTATAGTACTTATCGACAGGGTGCGCTTGCCTCTAATTGGTCTAGATAGAATTTAATTTATATTGTTCTGTTTAGACCGCAACAGTTAGTGTAAATAGAACTTGTATGTGGAGTAATTTGAGATTGATAGATTGGTTATGAAATTGTGTGTATGTATCGTGGATGAGGAATAAAGATTGATGATGTCTTATTTGAGTATTTGATTTGTTAATAATTGATAAGTTGATGTTGAGATGATTTTTGAGACAGAAAGTTCATTATGATAAATGTGTATACGATGTGTTTTATTTTTGGTGTATATGAGCATGCATAGATTTTGAATTATGTATAGATGATCTTGAACTATAATTGGGGTATTATTGAAGAAGAAATGAGGTGGATATAAGTTAGAAGTTGTACATTAAGCAAAAGAGATGAATTAGGAAGAGATTGATGAGGAAGTGTGATGGAAATGTGTTAGTTGTAGTGGTTCTACTAAACATGCGTCGGTATTTTGGACATATCTTGATCTACAGATATCCAAATAGGATGATTATTAATTTATATTAAACTAGAGACGAATAGCTACAATGTTCATGAAGAAATTGAGTTTGAATTCTATCTTTAAGAGTGTTGAAAATTATCTTAAATTTGAGTTTCAGATTTTATCTCTATTTCTGAACAGTGTGGAGTAAATTGTGTATAACTTTTAGAATATTGAGCCAACTTTTATGACCTTAGTTTTTTTAGAATTTAAAGACATATATGAACAATTGTTTAGAAGATGACTTTGCCAAAACACCTCATTTTCTAGGTGTAAATTGGATGTGAAGTTCGGAAAAGAAAAAACAAAGGGGAAGGAGGCACTTCTGCTAGATGCAAGCCACAATCGCGACTCTGCCGAAGTCGTTACGGTCGTGACTCGCAACTCTGTCGAAGTCGTCATGATCATGACGCGTTGCGATCACGAGTCGTGATGTCGCGATTGGGTCTCCGAAGGTGATACGCGGGAGATGCCTCCCGAACATATGCTGATTTTTTGATGATATCTTAAGCTGTAGATGTCCAAATGAGGTGATTCTTGATTCAAATTAAACTAGAGACATAATTCTACAACTTTCTTGAAGAAGTCTAAATTTAAATTCTGTCTCTAAGACTTTCAAATTTTGGTGCAAAATTGAGTCTGGATTGAGGTTATAGTACTACGCGAGACAGAAATTATGTTTTGATGTTTTCATAAAAACTGAATAGAAATAGGCTGAATCAGACAAAGGTGTCTTCATAAAAGTTTTATTTCATTCTCTTATATTTCAATTGGTAATAATTTTGTAATTTTTAGATATCTGAGTTGAACGTTATGAGTTGTACAATTTGAAGGTATGATCATGAACTGGCCAAAAGTTTAATTACACACAGTTTGTGGTATTTTGAGGATAACTCATAGGATACTGAACCACATTGAATGATCTTCATGTCATTAGAAACTTAAGAGATAGAAGAAAAATTTTCTAGAAGAAAGTATCCTCAAACGACTTCATTTTCCAGGTGAAAAAGAACTTGGAAAGTTGACCCGAATGTGTGTCTTAGGAAAAATCTGAATTGAAGAAATGAGTTATGAATTTTGATTTTTATGGTTTTATTGAGGTATAAACTATAAGTATAAACGATAGTTGTGTGAGTTTGGAATTATGTATGATTATATGAGGAGAATAATGGAAAGATACCCAGGATTGTCATGAACATGCGTTGTACATATTTCATATACATACATGTGCATAAATAAATACTTATAATTGTGCTAAAGTGTGATGTGTGTATATTGTTTGTTATAGAGGAGAAATTAGAGCCTCAACATCCCAATGTTGCTGGAACTTCGAGGCAATAGCTTCAGAAGCAATCGGTGAGTAACCTAGATGGTCTCACTTGATTATTTGTTTGCTTAATTTTTGATCTGAATTATCTATGAATGTGATTTGATTGTTGAATTCTGGACATGAAGATCCGATGATTCTGATATGATGATTGTGATATTGAAGTGCTCCTTGTATATAAATGTGACGGAATATATGTTACTCAACAATGATGTTGAATGTCAGACCTTGGGTCCGATGTGATTTGAGTGTGAATGTGCAAGCATGTGTCCGATTGAACATATGATATGTGAATCATGTCAATATTAAAATGCATGAAAGATAAAAAAAGTTATGACCGGAGTCGTCAGGATAAAGAGTTTAAAGCTCAGACTATAATCAAAGCCTCAGGCTCAGTTGTGAATGTACCCAGTATCCACTAAGGGATATGAGACATTATTTGATACAGCTCGGTATCCACTAAGGGATATGGGCTAGCAAAAGAGGCACTCGGTCATAACGACAATAATAAATGAATGTGAGTTTTACGTGCATTGCATTTCTATTTGATGTGTGTATTTTAAATGAATGAAATGATCATTATGATTGTTTTGAAAGTGAAAAGTGATGTTTTATGAATATGCAAAGATGTGAAAAATATGTTACTTGTATTGATGTGATGCATGAATTGAGTGAACCATCGATGATGGTTACCTCATCTGAGTGTGTAAAACTCACCCAAAATTGCATATTGATATTTTAGGATACAGAGAGGATTCTAGCTATTGAGAGACTGTACAAGAAGCTTAATTCTTGTACTTTTGTGAAGAAGATATGGCTCAAAGATTAGTCAGCTGGACTGAAGAATTTAGTTAGATCTTTTGTATTTCCTCTTTCATGTAGTAAATTTTGTATTAAGATATGATGATGTAAATGTACAGATTTTTAGAAAACTATAATGTATGTACATTAGGTATTTATGAAATGAAAAGAGGAAATTTGTTTTAAAAATTTGGTGACTTTCTTGTATGATAGTAAATGCCATGATTCAGTAGGATAAATTACCATGTGATAAAGCGAAAGTGAGGCTGTAACACGCCGTTGTTATACGGTATGTACTGAAATGTCATATAGATGTTCTGGTATGTACCTTATAGCAGTGGGGGTGCTACATTAAAAGCCTCACTAAGAACTTTATAGAGTGATTATAACACAGGAAGGATATTTTATGGATGCCTCAAGTATCTAGTAATTTTTTTTAATAAGGTAAAAATGTTGGTACATATGTATAATGTTTATCTTATTAATTAATTTTATTTCAAATTGGAAGATGTGATCTTTTTTAGTGGTATCATGAGAAATTTGAGAGGGTTGTGAAAGTGTTTCATAAATTAAAGAAAGAAGTATGTATGTTGAAGAAAGAGGCCCAACCAACCATACCTGAATCAAGTTCAACCATGGAAATTGAGCAACAAATAAAGATCATGAAACAAGACATTATTTTTTTGACAAAAGAGAAAAAAAAAGTGAAATTTATTTTAGTGGTTATTGTAATAGGGTTTATTGTGCTTATGGTAAGTGTTATTGTAAAAAAATATTATGGGAAAATGACAATGAATCGCAACATTTTGTTCAAACGTGAATTTTAATGAATGAATATAATGATATGATTATGTAGTTGAACTTCTTTTAAAAATAACAAGATGCATTAATTTTGATAATAGCTTTATAAATACCAAAAAGAATTTTAGTGTGCATTGTCAATTGGAAATATTTCAAGTGTTTCTGAAGGTATATTCTTATGTTGCATGTCTTTGTTAATCATGATCTCAGCTTTATTGTAGTTATAACAATCTAACCTAAAAACAACGATCCTCTTAACCATTGAAAAAATAAGTCATCATAAACTAACAACCATTAAAACCACATCTTAGTCCTCAACTTAGAAGGACGTATCAGACATGGAGGATTATATTTATTATATATATGTGTGTGTGTGTGTGTGTGTGTGTGCTCGCCAACAACACATCTATTTAACCATCAAAGCATGCAGTGTTATGAAAATAATTTGTCCATAAAAAACTTTCGCGCGCACCCGCTAACAACATATCTATTTAACCATCGAAGCATGCAGTGTTATGAAAATAGTTCATCCATAAAAAACTTTGGCCCTAACGCCTATGACATCAGTGTAGTTGATTCTGTGCCACATTACTTCCTTAGTTTGCACTTGACTAGGAAGGTCATTCATGTAGTGATTGAGTTAAAGCTACTCTCCTTTGGTACATATGTATAATGTTTATCTTATTAATTAATTTTATTTCAAAATGGAAGATGTGATCTTTTTAAGTGGTATCATGGAAATTTATTGAGAGGGTTGTGAAAGTGTTTCATAAATTAAAGAAAGAAGTATGTATGTTGAAGAAAGAGACCCCCCTACCCTTTGGTTCAAATGATATCTTGAATGATTGCAAATCAACGTCTCCATCCTTCCTTTTCTTGCTATGTGAAGAGCTACCAAACTAGAAACACATATGTCATCCAAAGTATTCATTTGAATTAGTTATTAATAATGTAATGAATGCTTATGTGTGAAACTCACATTATTGCTTTATTGACTCGATACATAATATCTTCAATTATATTTACAATGGTATAACATAATGATCAATAATTACAACCAAGATAAATTAATAAAAAAACTAAATGGTTATATGCCTATGAAGATGCCTTAGTGATTACATGATAAACATGATAAAAATAACAATGTGAGTTTGATATATGAAGCGATACACACTAACTAATACAATATTTGTAATCTAGAGTTTGATATATGAAGCAATACACACTAACCAATATAAGATTTGTAATCCAAGAAGATTTTATACTCGTAAAGATTTCTGACCAGGTAATGTTGAGCCTTTATTCTTGTATTTGCTAAGATAATGGTCAAAATGGCCATGTTTTCAATATTTTTGTATTATCCCTTTTGAGATAATTTATTTGAATTTTGTTTAACATTTTAGGCTCATTTGCTCCTTTCCTTTTAGCTATTTTTTCTCTCTAACATGACTCCTTTTTATGGTGGATTTATCACCTTTACATTAATAGTAGGCCAAAAATTATACCCCTAATAGGTTACAACACATGATCATACAGTTCGAGGAATTAGTCCTGCTTGTAGCCATCATCTTCAAATGCCTTCACCCTTTGTTTGGAATGGTAAATAACACTTATAACATGCTTTTAAGTGTATCCATATAGATCCCATACCTAACAACTTCATAATTGTTGTCTACTAAACCTTACAGTATGTTTGATATCACCCTTTGACATTTCATATGCCCCATCTCCATTTTATATTATTCTACATTGCATTACAACTTTCTTGTTCATCTCTAATTTTTTCATAATGGTTGGTGCAGTATATTCTCTCTTATCTGCATGCCTCTTCACCACCACGGTGCTAATTATTCCAAGCATGCTAATAACTGACCTATCCCTTACTATTAAAATTTACCCACTAAAGTTCTCACTCATATTATCATCGACAATTGGGATTTTTGATTAAAAAGACTGATAACATCTAACCCACTTCCCCTTAGGATTCTCAAGTAATGTTGAAGCGTATATTTAATTTTTATTTTGTCTAATCTTTTTAACTGCTCACTGAAATCTTCTACATAAGTTGACCATATATAATCCCAAAACTGCTTTAACAAATCCTTTCCCTTCTAGCTCATATGACACTTTAGGCATATGTGTCTAGCATATATTCGATGAGTAGCATTTGAAAATGTCTTTATAGCTCTGACCAATCCCTAAAACAATATAAAATTTTAGTTAATACAAACGAATTTGTATTATAATTAATTAGAAATGTACGAAGAATAAGATATCATTTGCATATTAGATATAACTGTAAGTCCTTCACCATTATCCCATTCCTAGTCACTAGCTAGCAGATTCCATAACAGCTCAAGCCAATGGATACATCCCTCGATCACCATCCCTCACAACTACACTTAATGATTGACCTTAAAATTCTGTCTTCAAAAAGCACCCATCAAGACCAAAAATTAACCTCAAATGCTTATATCGTCTTTTCATGGCATCAAAGAAAATGTATAAACTTTTGAACTACAAAAAGAAGTATATATATATATATATATATATATACATACATATATATGCAATTTTGTATTTCTATAACAGAGAAGTATCTTCATTCCTTACTAGCTATAACTCAACTGTCGAACCATGATTACTAATCTTCAACTCATGTACATATCCTTGAAACTTGGCATATACATTCACAAAATCATTTTCCCTCTTTGTTCTTAATCTCCTCTTCGCTATTCTATACATACTTGAGTTGACAGGTATATTAAATTTCTATTTGTACTTTCTAATCATTTTTATTGTAGAAATGTTAGGTGTTTCAAGAATTCTTTCGCTAAATGTCTCATGAGGAACTTAGTTGAAAGTAATTTAGGTTTATTGGTAGTGAAACAACTATAATCAGGGTTATATGTTTTCACTTTGAAACATTGTCCGTTCTTCTCACAACTAACATACAACTCCTATAGACATCTATCAATACGCCTGACTCTAATCTTATGGCTTTCACTCTTCTTGAACCTGATATTATACCTTGTTCATATTGCATAATCCATAACAAAATCTTTAAATTCTTTTTTTAATCCCGAACTCCATCCTTAATCTTCAATTTGGTGTTACATTAGTTGGACTATACTTAATACTTATACTTGGTCTTCGATGATTCGCTAGAATCTTCTTCACTTAGGTATTCATCTTGATAAACGATTAATTGACTATATTTATATACCTATATTTTAGTGTGTTTTATTGTTATTTGATAATTATATAGTATATTTGCTTATTTGATATTTATTTAAGTGATAATCACTTTCATAGACTAAAAGGAGGAGAATTAAGGTGAAATTGAGGCATAAAACAAAATTTTAAAGCAACTTTGGAGATACACAGCCATAAGTAGGAACTGTGTAAGTCACTCTAGATGTTTGAAGCTTCGAAGATGTTGTTTATGCCCATGTGAAGAAAAACAGTCTTATATGTTAACATATACGATCATATATGTAGCATACACTGCGTATGTAAGCTTCATCATTTAGAGAGAGTTTGAGATAGACAATCACTTACATGGGATCGTGTCTATTCTAATTTTTGCTATCAAAGGATATTGTGAAGGGAAAATGAGAAAGGGAAGCATGTTAAAGTCATATTAGACATTAGAGAAGAAGCAGTTCTGAACAAAGGACAAGGAAAACACGAAGATTATTTCACAAGATCCAATAGATAGCAACCTTCAATCCAAATTAAAAGAAGATTTCATTAAAGATGGAAGGGGATATAGAATATGAATTCGTTTATTTCTTTCTCAATATTTGATGATAGATTTGTTTTCGACGTTTAGGAATCAATTTGTTTAGCGCCTAGGTGTGATGAACCCTTAGTTGGAATGAATAATATGATATAATCTTTTAGTCAATGTAGTTTTATTGATTGGTTTATTATGATTCAATTATGTGTTTATATTCTTAAACTAATATATCCAGAATATTAGTCCAATATTTGATTTCATATGATTGAGATTGAGAAATCATTTCATTTGAATAGATTTACCATAATTGGAAGGAGTTGCAAACAAACCTAGAGATAAGTTGACAAAAATTCTCTAGATTAAAGTCAAACCTAATATTGAAATTTACAAATCGAATAACACAATCTTAAGGGTTCTAAATAGAAAAAAATTTCAGTTAATCAACTGAGAGTTAGTTGCTAATAATCTTAAGAAAAATATTAACATAAGATAGGAATTTTTACGATCTAATAATTAATAATTTAGTTACAAGATAAAGGGTTAATATTTGACATATCTTAGGAGGATTCATCATTTAGGTACTATTTATTTGATGTTGTATAATCGTAGTATTTTTGTTATCTTATTTTATTATTGTGTTAACCTTAATTTAGTTTGTTTAGTTTAATTCTTAATTAAATTCACAACCTCATTTAGCAGTTAGATAATAGAAAAGGGTTAATACTAATAATAACATTCCTCATATATTGACCCGTACTTGCTTGTTCTAATTACCATTACACTGTACACTTGCAGTTAAAACTTATAAGTTTTATAAACATAAAACAAATCAATCAAATTTTTGGTACTGTTGTATGAGACTATAATATTAGGAAAGTCTAGCTTTTATTAATCTAGCCATTATGATTTTATTTTTTCTTGTTTATTGTTTATTTATTTATTTTATTGACTCTTTGATTTTCTTGTCTTTCACAGATCTTGTGGTTAGTTTATAACTAGAGATAATCTATCGAGCTCAGTAGACAAAAATCTAGAGATTAAGAGAATATCTCCTGTAAATCTCCGTAGAGCACAACTTAAAGAGTTCGATGTAGATCGAAAAATTGAGGACTTGGAATGTCAGAGTAATATTGCAGAGCTAGGAACCATATTAGAATAACGAAGAACGATGTTTGATTATGCTAAATCGGACTTGACAAGAGAGAAGTTCAGTATGTTCAGTTTGATGTGCTATGAGACGAGGAATCTAACGTACATATCTAAAATTTTCTAGCGATTTTTTAGACTTTCAAAGTCAATGGTGGTAATGGTGATGCAATCAAATCAGATTCCAACTATCATCATTTCGATGAAACATATAATATGTGAACAGACCTCTCACTCGGATTTCCAAATTCCAAGTATCAACTAATTCTATCTTTTATCATGTTGGACACCGCTAATTTGATTCCTTAAATCAGTCACTTCTTTCCTACCACGATCTATTTCAACAGAACACCTTGCTCTCAAAGGTTAGATCTACAACAGAGTCCCGCTAGTGTCTAATGGAAGCTTTCAAAGCATTAGTGGTGAAAAATAGATTTTTTTTAATAATTTTATGTTTTTTGAAAAATAATTTTCTTTTTAAAAGTATTTAAAATACTGGCTGAAAAAAAATTTAAAAACATTAAATATTTATTTTAAATAAGAATATATGTACAAATTTTAATAATTTAGAGGATTTTTATAGAAATGATTTTAAAATAATAAAAAGATTTAAAAAAAGAGAAAAAGTATGGTATCTTTTATCCTCTTATACTAATCAGACCAACTCAATTTCTCCAGTTGCCGGGAACGCCGTGCCGTAGCATTTAATAAGAAGGAACGAACAAGATCATAATCCAGCAAGCAGACGACGACAGAATAATATAATCCGTGCTGCCCTTGAAGTCAGTTTATCCCCGCGAACTCTGCTTCCCTTGTTTGATAGAACAATGATTCGTTTACACTGTCATCTGCGTGCAAAAGCAGAGGATGACTGGATGAATTTATCAACATTTCAGAAAACCAATGACTGCATAGAAAAACTCACCAAAAATGGTATGAATGATTACAATTTCGGCATTGTACCCACTGTGACAGTCCAATCCACTCCAGAAAGCTGCCAACAAGTTCCATAATCTACGTGGCTCCCTCCTTTCACACTCTCCTATGCGTCCTTCCATTTCCATTTCAACAAGCCTCTCCTGGATAGCCGAGTTCTTTGACACCTGTTTTCTCTGTGACTATCTTCTCAGAACCCGCATTGTCTTTTTGGAGCAAACTCATTTCCGCTGTCTTTTCCTGGATGAAATTGTAGTAGCGGCTTTTTTATGGAAAGGCAGCTCAAAATTTGATCTTTATGTTTTTCGCTTCAAAAATATTACATCCTTTGTTGTACTCGCTCTTGTAGTTGTTTGATTCTATTACAGAGACCCATTGGAACGTTTTTTCTTTTCCATAATTGGAACCGATTTTACCGTTGGTCCTTTTCATCCGCATATCTTTTCTTCAACTGTTGTTACCTACCTTATAGCCGAGCACCGGGACTCGTTACATTTGTTTCGTGTATCAGCAGTAAATCACCTACTTCTTCGCTGAAGCTTCATTTGGTCCTTAGAATGTGCTTCTTGTGATATTTCTTTTTTCATTTCTTTTGTTCTTTTTGGGTCCATTCTGGTACTGGAGCCTTAAGAGTGTTTAGAAATGAATGCTGATAAGGAGGAACAGCCAGCTTTTGAGATATGTTTGGTGGTTCCAAAGAGGACGTTGAAGGAAGAAGATGAGAGCTGTGATTGTATTGAAGTTCTTGAAAAGGAATTGAGGAATTCTGGATTCATGGTTGAGAGAGTTCTCGGCATTTCAGACGACTTTATCAAGGTTAGTCTGTCATCCCATAAATATTTCACGACAATCAGTTGCTCTTCTCCATGGCATTGGATGCAATCAACTATTGGGTTAATTGTTATGATGCCGATATTATAGGTTACTATCTCAAGTTTTGAGCATAGTTGCTGGGACCTAAGTTTATCTGTCTCCCAAATCTATTGTACTATTGTCGTTATCAAGTGAATGTGGGATTACTAAGTCGAATGCCTCATCCTGTTCTTGTATGTATATATTTCTAGAGCACGTATGGTTTTGGCCAACATGGTTGCGATCTTTTATGAGATGAAACTGAAAGGTAATGCCTTCTATTTAGTCTCTGTTGTACCATTTGGTAATTAAATAGAGCAATAGCATCCTAGTTTTTTAATTTTTTTTTCTCTCCTTATTCTGCTGTGTATTAAGTTTTGGATTATGGACTTGCCCTTGTCTTCGCCACATTTTGCCTCCGATTTTACTGAGCCGTTGTTGTTTGCGTATTACTATATTAGTCATGCTTACGTTAGTAACTAAACCATAGCCATTAACCCTTCAGTTGGCGGCACCTCTGAAGACACTGGGGAGGGCTGCATCCGAGTTGCGAATGAAGAAGCCTACATATATCGGTAACTAATAGGATACTCCTAATTTCATGCATGAATTTTCATTTTGATGGGGTGGATACTTTCCATCCACTTCTCGAAAAGTGTACTTATATATGCCCTTAACATTAGGTATGGATCTACAATTTGAATGGGGGGAGGTTGATGCATTTTTCAGACAACCAGATGGCTCATTGTTCACCTGGTGTGAACGATTCCAGTGCTACTGTCATCTATTATATGGGATTGTACGGCATTTTTCACAAGACCAGTATACTAGTGTTGCTTTGCTTATTATGAGTATCTCTCTCTTTTCCTCTCCATATCCACACGCGTATACATTGCAAGCATAGGATATTATACGTACCCCAGGCTTTTACTGTATGAAACGTCTTTTTTGGGTGTTGTGAAAGTGATTGTGCTACGTTTATTGAACTAGTTTCTTAGCTTTTTTTCCTTCATTTTTACAATAAATCACTCTGAAAGCTACTGGTTCTGTACACATTTCTTGTGTAAGTATGCATAAATAAGTTTTGTTCCTTTATATACTGGACTTCGCTTTTTTCTATAAATTTATGGCCCAGCTGAATATGACAGGTGAACAATAGCAAGTTTGCTGCAACCTTAAGACTGGATGACAAAGGGTTTCTTTGGGGAGTTGGGGAATCATTAGTAAAACGGTTGGAATCTCAGGGCGTGGTTAAACAAGTTTTCCCTTTGCACGGTATTTTAATTTCACGTATGGGGAAGTTCTCTGCTATTTTTATTATATACTAATTCGGAGTTACTTGAACATTGGCTCATAGACGAAGTTAAGAAAAAGCAGCTCCTGAAAAGCTGGGTTCTGAACTGGCGAGACGTCACTAACCAGCCAATTGATGATATGTATTCGTATTTTGGTTTGAAGGTGAATGTCTGTTAGTCTAGCTGCACACTCTTACCTTGATAATAAAATGACTGTAATATAGGGTTTTATGAACTTGCAGATTGCAATCTATTTTTCTTTCCTTCGGATGTACACTCGTTGGCTAATATTTCCTGCTGTATTTGGGCTAATCGTGCAGTTAGTTGATTTTAGGTAAGGTTTTTGCCTTTTGGTGTTCCATCTGATCATTACTATTTGCGGAGTTGGTAGATCATACATTTGACCTTGTATATTGATTCCAAATATGTTTGCTCAATCTTTCCTTTCTTCAGATCATTGCAGATGATGGTACTCCCTGTGTTCCTCATTTGCATAATATTATGGGCTGTGTTGTTTTTCCAGTTCTGGAAACGGAAAAATTCTGCTCTTTTAGCCAGGTGATTGCATTTTACTTTTATATATATTTTTTGAAAAATACTTTACTTTTATATTTTCCTTCCACTGTTTCACTTTATTTCCATATTTATATTTTTAATAGCCATTTTTCTTGTTTTGGTAATACAATGGACCAAGTTGGTACATAATGGGAGAAAAGTTGGTGCCAGTAAGCCGAAGGCTTGTTGGCGCCATTCCATTTATACACCTGCATATGCATATAGTCTTTTTAAATAAATTCACTGGTTTCTTATATTTCCTAATTTCCTTCCGTGGATTTTGATGGTATAGATTGCGGATAAATTCATTTAGTGATGAATTAATAGATGGCAGATAAATTATCTTTCCTAATTCCCTTCTGTGTATTTTGATGGTATAGATGGCAGATAAATTCATTTAGTGATGAACAAGGTTTCAAACTTTTGTGCAAGGAATGGGGTTTACAATCTTCGGAACATGCCCAAGACATGATAAAAGTGAAACAAGCATATCAGAGAAATGAGTGGCTTGGGCAACTGGTGAAACTTAGAAATAATACCATTGTTATTTTGAGCATAATTTGCCTCCAGTTACCCTTTGAGTTGGCCTATGCTTATCTCTATGATGTTACAGCTTCTGATGCTATGAGGTAAGATTCTGTATTCATCTTATCATCAAGACACTGTCATTATTCAGGTTAGCATGCTTTTTCAATCTCAATGTTGCCTTTAGGCTACAGTAAACAGAAAATTTTTGGTTTCAGATTCAGCCTGTCGAGGACACTTGTATTTAAAAGAAATCTTGTGTGAAGTAACTTGAGTACTTAAAAACACCCATGTGGCTTTTATGTTACATAGACCCAATTTTTTCTGTTAAATATCTTCTGCTTATTCAAAATTCATTATTGGACTTGTTGATACTGTTGTCTAACATGGAATGCTCATCCAACTTTTGGGTTTGCAGGTTTGGGCTGACAGCTGTTTATCTTGTTGTCATTCAGTATTTCACAAGGATTGGGGGCAAGGTATCAGTGAAGCTGATACAGTATGAAAACAATGATAACAGGGAATATTGTGCTGACAGCTTAGTTTACAAAGTAACTATTGCACGTTGTTACGTTTATTTGACTTGCTTTCCTTGAGTGGAACTCTCCTCCAAGTTTTATTTGATGCTGCAGGTGTTTGGCCTCTACTTCATGCAGTCTTACATTGGAGTTTTTTATCATGCCATCTCACATAGGAACTTCAAGACACTTCGCAAAGTCCTGATACAGCGACTCATTATCTATCAGGTAAAACATGTTCAACCTTCTTTCATCTGAATCACTAAGAGTGATTCCCTCGATCACTGACCTTCAGAATTAAACAATGTCATCCAGGTGTTTGAAAATCTGCTGGAAAATTCATTGCCTTATTTCAAATACAGCTATAAGAAATTCAGTGCTTTTAGGTAAGCTTTTATCATGTTTGTTCATCTCTGTATCAATGGATAGTTTTTGAGGAAAATTGTTCTGACACATTCTTTGTTTCAAGAAACAAAAAAATTGGTCACAGTATAATGTCAAAGATCAAGTTCAATTCCAAGGCGGAGAAAGAATACCTTAAGCCCACATATGCGGCAAGTATTGGTGAGGAACTAGAAGATGGCCTTTTTGATGGTAATCAACTACCCTCTTGCTATGATAAAGTCAGCTAGAAACAATGTGGAATTGCTGTATGGCTTTTTAGAGGATGCAAATTCGCATGCCACAGCCTTCATGAGTTGTGGGATCCTGAGCTAATCCTTGCTTAAAACTTGGAAAGATTAATTTCCATGCTTAAGGAAAAACATAATACATATGATGTCAAACTTTTGGGAAGAATTGATAGAACAAATTGTCAGAGATATATTCTGGGTAGTTGTTATTGTTTAGTTTTCCAAGTACTATTTTGAGCTTTAAGTAATTGCTCTGTTGATGAATTGATGTGTCTATATATTCTGCAGACTATCTGGAGTTGGCATTGCAGTTTGGAATGGCCATGATGTTCGCTTGTGCATTTCCCATTGCATTTGTTTTTGCTGCTGTGGTAAGATGTTAATATCATTAAGTTGAAACCTTTTATAGGTATTAAATTAAAGTCCAATTATCCAATGCAGAACGGTTTCACAGAAATTAGAGCAGATACAGTGAAGCTGCTCACAATGGTTAGAAGACCCATTCCCCGTGCCACAGCCACAATTGGAGCCTGGTTTAACATATTTCAGGTATCTTTATTACTTAAAAAATATTGTGTTGTCTACTGAATTTCATATTGCAATTCCTATCCCTCTTCATAGCATATTCAAGTTACAAGCTTTCCTTAGCCAGTGTGAATTTGTTAATCCCAGCCAGGAAGCAGCTAATTTAGGAAGACCTTCAGTCTTCATTGTCAATAAATTGGTGTCATGAGTCCCATGAACTGAAGTCTTATGATGTGCAGTGATCTCCATAATCTTTTTTTTTTTTTTTTTGTCATGAAAAAGGAAAGCTTTGTTATTTGGCAATAATGTGCCCCGTAAGTTTGGATAGCAGCTTGAGTATTCATATGAATCGACATTCTTACCAAGTTCTGCTTTTTCCAAAATTGAAATTAGAAAAGCTATTTGTTTTTATACCTGAGTACTCTCAAACCCTGTTGTACCATACCTTGTACATTTATAGTCCTTTTCCATGTCGTAATTGCCTAACTTGTCTCGTTGGTAATTATTCTATTACATAGCTTCCGCTTGCATTTTTTTTCTTTTTAGATGTTCTCTTCAGACTTGATCTTGTTGTTACTAATACAAGGACAACCTGCTTGCTTCTAGTTTCTAATAGTGATGTCAATCTGCACCAACTCTGTACTCCTAGTATGCTTGTATGATCAGGAGGGAAAGTGGAAAATAGAGCCTGGCCTTTTAACAATTCTCATCATCGAACACATCCTTCTTATAATTAAATTTGTATTCTCTCACTTTGTTCCCGAGGTAATTGCTTCTTACTCTTTGTGAAGCTACTTAAGAATTCCCCTTCCCATCACTGCACACATTCTGAATTCTTCTGACATCCCCTTAACAGGAACCTGCTTGGGTGAGAGCTAAGCGAGCAAAGAACACAACACACGCACAGGAAATTTGTCATAAGCAGCTTTTGAGAAGTTTCTCCGGTGGTAAAAGGCATTGGGAATGATATGCAAGTCATATTTTGCGTCCACAAAGACTTTCAAGCAATTTTCTCTCATTCTCCTGTCTGGTCAGAATAGCAAACTGAGAACTCAAACTTGAGAAGTTTCAATTGTCACTGGCTATTCAAGCATTGAGGTGTAAATTACCACTCTGATTTTCCTTTGAGAACTAGGGTGTCAACTTTGTCATGAACAACTGAAATGTAAGAGTTCAAGAACAACTGAAATTACATGATTTGTCGTAGTCATCTTTGGAATAACTACAAGATGCAAATATCGAACGGTACAATCTTATAGCTACTTAGCTCTAGCCTAGGTTTAATCAGACGCTAGGTATATCTGCAAATGTACCAGTAAACGTACCAAGAAAATGAAAACCTGAGTTGACCAGAAAAAAGAAAACCCGAGTTCAGTTTAATCATATTGAGCCTGTAACACACTGCCATCCAATTGCAAGATTCAAATATGTTTGTCTCATCACCGAATTAAGGTTTAATTTATTTGCACAATAACTAATATAGTCCATAATCATTCAAAAGGTGTTTCATAGATAGGAGAAGTTTAGTCTAACTTCAGCAAATGTAAATAAATCTTTAAGATAAGGAATTACATTTTGATAAAATACTAAAGACAATCAAAACATCATATTATACAATAACAACAGTGACAACGACAACGTCTCACTAAAAATATTGCTGAGATGAAGGATTTGAAGAGGTTCAGTAATACGTAATCTTATCTCTAATTATTAGAAAGACTATTTTTGATAAATTCACATAAAGGAAAAATGATTTAAAAAGGAAAAATAAATAAATACATAATCAAATAATTGCATACATAAATAAAAACAAATAAAAGTAAAAATAAAATATAAAAATAATAAAAATTCAAAATTAAAAGAAATATTAAAGTAAATAAATAAATAAACAAAAAAGAAAACAATTAAGTAAATAAAACAAACACGTAATTGAAAAAAAGAACTAAAGGACAAATTCTAATAACAAAGGTATTTAAAATAATTACAAGACATAAGAAACAAAAAAAAAAGGAAGGAAAATGTTTAAATGACCTATGAAAAGAAAATGACCTCTTTATAAGAAGAAAAATGACCTCTTTATGAAAGATTCTCTACCCATCCCCTAGTTCACCAAAGTTTTCTATGACCTCTTTATCAAAAGATCCTCTACCCATACCCTAGTTCACCAAAGTTTTCTATGACCTCTTTATAAAAGATCCTCTACCCATACCCTAGTTCACCAAAGTTTTCTATTAAGGACTAAGTCTTCAGCAAACTCTAGGAGGGACATATTAATACTTGTTCACGTCCTTTCAATTCTTCTCAAGTCTTCCTCTTCGTCTCTTACATTCTTTAAGTACAATTTTCTCACATGTTCCATTGGGGCATCATGATGTCTCTTTTTAATATATCTAAATCATGTAAACCTTGTCTCCCTTAACTTACCATCAATGGTAGCCACCCCCAACTTGTCTCTTACTATTTTATTCCTAACTTTATCCCTTCTTGTGAAGCTACACATATATTTTTTTTAATTTAATAACTCAATTAATCTATGAAAATTATGTTCATAATTTTTCTATGTTCTTATGCTTTTCTTTAGCCTTGTCACCAAAACAATTAACTGTAACATGGTATGTATATGAGTTGGGAATATATATGATAAAGGAACAAATAAAAACTTTATTTTGCTACATTATATGAATAATAATATGACACTGTATAATATCCAAAAACTTGCTAGAAAATAAACTTGTAATGCATATGTATATTAATATTGAGAGATCTCAAAAATTTTAAAGTTGTGATGTTTATAAATTGATGAAATTTAACACCTTAATTATATAATTTTTTTTCTAATGTTTGTTATTTAAGTTAAAGATTGATATTGGATACCTTATATAATTGATTGATTATATTAATAATAGGAAGAAGGAATTTTTTGGTGGAAAAGTATATTGGTTTACTTGTTGTTATCATTGGGTACTATTTTCTATTTTAGAACTTAATTTTTTACAAAAATGTTGGATTGAGATGATTCAAGAGACTAAATAAATATGGCAAAGTTTTCTACAATTCATAAAAAGTATTTATGACTCGTTTATATATGCTAATCAATCAATATACCCTAATGGTTAACTAGTGTTAGACATAAAGAATACTAATAGATTAGCATGTTCAAAAACTATTTTTAAAATAAAAATTGGGCAACAATTGACATTAATTTTACTAGAAATAAACCCTAAAAGTGAAAAAAAACAATGATGAAGAAGGTTTCAGAGATGAATTGGAAGGAAAAGGAAGATGGTTCTAATGGAATTCATTAGTATTCATAAAATTTGGGTAACGTTTAGAAAAATTTCAAGAATAGAAAAAGTGGTTTAAGGTACTTTTTGCATAAAAGTTAGTGCCATTTTTCATTTAGGAATTTTTAAGTTTGCTGCTTATACATATTAATTTTGTTATTGGATATTATATGGCTGTTTGTAATATCTAATTTTAAAGTTTGAGTAGGATAAATGACAATCCTAATTACAGATAATAGCATGATTTTGAATACCATTTCGTACTGGCCAGTACCAGGCGGTACATACCGTACCGGCTAGAGAATGGTACGAAATAGGAGTACTTATGTATCGGGTGTAAATACTGGTCAGTACTAGCCTGTTTCATCTGGTACCAGCTGATATTTATAATACTGGTCATATACCGGTCAGTATCGAAAATTTTTAAAAATATAGGGACTAGGTTGCAAAATTTTCAAATTTTTTTTAAAATTTGACTCCCACCTCCCTCACCCTCACCCTCTCTCCTTTTCTATTTTTCAAAGCTTTTTTAATTTATTATTTAGTTAAACTTTTATTGTGATTTTTAATTTTTATTTTAAAAATAAAATAAACATTTCATTACTAATAATAATTATACATTAAATAAAAATTAAGAATCAATTATTTTATTAAATTTATTTTAATCTTTTATATAATATTTATTAATAAAATATTAATAAAAATATTTTATTTTTAAAATAAATAATTTAAAAATTATTATTTATAAACTAATACTTATTCTATATATTTTTAATTATTAATTCAAAATTTATTTGAAATATATATTTTAAAATTTAATTATATTTATTAATAATTATTAAATTAATTTTATAAATTAAATTAAATTAAGATATTTATAATT
>JANZXP010000004.1:1095247-1124725 GCA_027576715.1 Erythroxylum flavicans
GATCAGAGAATTTGAATTGCTGAAGATGAAAGAGTCAGAAACCATTAAAGAATACTCCGACAAGTTGCTTGGTATAGTAAACAACGTGAGGTTATCAGGTAAGGATTTTTCTAAGGAACGAATAGTGCAAAAAGTTCTTGTAACCTTACCTAAAAAATATGAATCTAAAATTTTTGCATTGGAAGAAGCTAAGGATCTTTCAAGCATGTCTTTGGCAGAATTAGTAAATGCACTATAGGCACAAGAACAAAGGAGGATAATGAGAGAAGAAGGAACCATTGAAGGTATTCTACTAGCAAAGGAAAAAAATTCAGGAGGAGACAAAAACAAGAATTTTAACAAGATCGACAATAACAATAACATAAACAATGAAGATTTATATCCACCATTCCCACATTGCAAAACAACAAATCATCCACAAAGAAAATATTGGCGGAGGCCTGATATTAAATACAGAAAATGTTGACAAACTGGACATATGGAGAAAATTTGCAAGTCACAAAATGAAGAGACAAAAGCAACAACTAGGCATTATCAAGAGGATGGATTATTTTGACATTAAATTTCTACAAATACTAAGGCAAAGAGGAGATTGTTAGTAATTTGCCTTTAGTATTTGACTAAGTCTTTACAGTTGAGACTTTGAATAAGTCTTTAAACATATTTTACTTTTTGCTTAATTATAGGAGATTAGATCAGATTTTTTCCAGATTATTTGCAGTAGTTGTTAAGTAGTGATAGCCGTGAACACATCTATAATTTTCCTCTATAAATATCCAGCAATGAATAAGAAGTCGTGCGTGCTTCCATGTCCAATATATTATGGTTTATCTTTTATGCTTTGAGTTCCATATCGACCTTTATATAGCTTCATATCATATTATACTACACAATCCTAAATCTGTCATTTCAAATTTACTCATTATGCTTGACTTGAACTCATCAACAAGTGTTGAATTTGAACTCATGTAGATTATATCATCTACATATAAGCAAACTATGATGAAATCAGTAGTGCCTTGCTTCTTTTGATAAAGAGTAGGCTCATTTTCACTTCTTGCAAAGCCATTTTGCCAAAAATATGCGTCAATCTTGTTGTACCATGCCTGTGGGGCTTGCTTTAAGCCATAGAGAACTTTCCTCAGCTTGTAAACTTTCTCTTCTTTCCCATTAATCACAAAACCTTCTGGTTGTGCAACGTAGACTTCTTCTTCAAGTTCACCATTGAGAAATGCTGATTTTACATCAAATTGGTACACCTTCCATCTGAGTTGTGCCGCCAATGCCAAAAGCAATCTCACAGTTTCAAATTGAGCCACCGGAAAGAACGTCTTATCATAATCGACCCCTTGTTATTGAGAATATCCTTTCGCGACCAATCGAGCCTTGCATTTTTTAACACTGCCATTTGCATGAACTATTGTCTTGAAAATCCACTTTAACCCTATTGCATTCTTTCCATACAGTAAATTTGCCAGCTCCCAAGTTGAGTTCTTTTGGATGGACAAGAGTTCTTCTTCCATGGCCTTTCTCCACTCTTCTTTTCTGTTGCTTCCTCATACGTTATTGGGTCTAGTGCTGATAAAGCAAATTCATTTGATTCATAACTTTCTCTTAGCAATCTAAATCCTCTTGGTGGCGTCCCCTCTGAATATTCACTTCCTAAACTTAAAGTTGCACTTGGTGTAGTCGTTGGCTGAGTTCAATTGGAGTAGAAGTAGTTGAATTGACTGAGGCTGAGCTTATTTTCTCAATTAATGGAATTTGGGACTGATCTCCATTGCTGCCATTGATGTTACTCCAATTCCAACCTGCATTTTCATTAAACACTACATTTCTATTGACAATTATCTTACTAGTTCCAGGGTCATGTAATTTATATGCTTTGGATTTATTACAATAGCCAACAAAAATGCATTTTTACTGATTCTCCATCTAGTTTTTAGCGATTTTGTGGATTTACAAAGACATAAGCAATGGAACCAAAAACTTTTAAATGGCTTACAATTGGTTTGCTCCCTTTCCATGCTTCATATAGAGTGCAAATTTGGACTGTCTTTGTTGGGGAGAGATTCAACAAGTAGACGGCTATCGCAACCACTTCTTCCTGGCATGAATTAGGTAGTCCTTTCCCTTTTAACAGACTCCTCGCCATCTCTACCACTGTTCTGGTTTTGCGTTCTACCACTCCATTCTGCTTCGGAGTGTACAGTGTCGCTAGCTCACATTGAATTCCAATTTTTGACATTATTGATTGAATTCCTTTGAAAGAAATTCGCTTCATCTGTCCGTTCAAAGTGTTTTCATGTTGGTACTACTTTGCTTCTCAGTCATTGTTTTGAATATCTTGAAATTCTCAAATGTTTTTGATTTGGATTTCAAGAAATACACCCAACTTACTCTGCTAAAGTTGTCAGTGAGAAGAAAATAACGACTGTCGCCTAATGACTCAGTGTTCATAGGAGCACATAGGTTTGCATGAACGAGTTCAAGAATTTCTTTCACTCTTTGCACCTTTCCGATTGAAAACAACTTTCTGGTTTTCTTACCATAGATACATCCTTCATATGTATCGAGTTTTTGAATCTTTGGTAAGCCATGAACCATTTCTTTTCTTTCTAGCAGCTACAATCCTTTCACATTGAGATGTTCATATCGAAGATGCCACAACTTGGACTCATTTTACTCTCCACCACCAAGGCAAAATTTTCCACAATGTATACTTCAAGTGGAAACATTTTGTTCTTGGTCATTTGAATATTTACAATCACTTGTGTTAGATATATGATATATATCTTTTGATTTTGTTTTGGCATATTTATTATTAATTTGATCTATAAGATATTAATTAGATGATGATAGCTAATCTTGTATCTTTGTTTGACTTGGATTCAAAAAACTATTGGGGATAATCTTCTAGTTGTAATAGAGTTCTATCTCTAATGGATGTTTATCTTGACTAGATATTTGATTGAATGAAATTGCTTTTATGTGATTGAAGTGAAAGAAGGGTATTGCCATAAATTTCACGGTGAATTAAGTGAATTTCTGTACATGATATGACGGTGTTGTTTTTGGGTGTAAAGAAAATATATCTATGAATTATTGGGGAAGTGGTGCATGAGTGCCTTTGGTGGAGTGTGTGCTTTGTGTTTTTTTGAGAACCTACGGCTGGAGTCTTGTGAGAAGTGTGAGTGATCTATGATGTGTGGTTCTCTATTGGGGTTTTTATGTGTGCTGCACTTTTCATAATTGCGTGTGGTTAATGGGTTTGTGAGTACAACTGTAATTTTCTTTTGGGAATTGCAAGAATCAGCTGGTTGTCTTTGTGCTGGAATTTTTTTGGATCACGGCACCTGGGTTGAATGGTTTTTTAAAGCGTTTTCTTTAATGTGTTTTCATTGATTAGGTATTCTTGCAGCTGTGATTTCTGCAGAAGTTTTCTTGACTTGCTTATGAGTTCTGCATGAATCAGTCCATTGTTGTTGCGACGACTTTCAGATTTATTTCAGTGGAGCTTAACTTTTCAGAAAGTTGTTCTTTTCTTGTCTCAAGTGTTTTAATTTTTGTTTCTAGTTATTTTAATCACTTGAGTTGTTCGTTAATTATTTTTATTAATTGTCTTTCATTAAGAGTAGTAAAGAAAAATCCTCTGACGAGGTTAACACGAGTCGGTCGTATTATTGGGTGTGAAAATCTTTCACGGGAAATAAGGTTGAGAGATAGTGTCAAGGTTGAGTGATGTCGACTCAGTAAAGCCTTGGGTAAATCTATTGTACTTTAGTGAAAGTGATTAAGCTAGGTGAGGGCTCCGCAGACGTAGGCAAGGAGTATCGAACTGTGTTACCAAATTTTCGGTGTTGATTTATTTTTGGTTCTTTTTAATTTTCTGATTTTCTTTGTTTGCTATAAACGAATCAAAAAGTTTGTGAAACTACCACCTCCTACGCTTTTTCAATTTTAATTAAAATTTTAATCATATTTAAGAAGATTAATTTAAATGCAATATCAAAATGATATTTTTTTTATTTAAAACATGATTTGATCAAGTCAATTGAAACTTAATTGAGTTTAAATGGGACTCTTTCAAGACTTTGATAATTTTCAAATTCTAATTAAGATGAGATGTGATAATGGTTATCTTCTGAAAATTTTAACTTGATAATGGCAACTAGATATCTAAGGATATTGTTGATAATATTTGTGAGCTGATTGCGTTGAGATAGAAGTCTATTTGTTAAAAACTTCTTTGTTGTATCACATAAGTGTCACGTTAACAAGGCTAAAGGGTTTCGTGCTGCGTTTTTTTGTTTTATCTATGTGAGTGATTATTACTGCTGCATGGGGTGTGGGTCTTGCATGACTTTAGTGAGCAGAAAAATCATTGATGGCTTGCATTCTTTCTAGTTCTTGACCGAAGTTGAGGAAAATTCAAGCAACTGGTTTTCTTGAAATGAGTGTGTGTTTTTGTGATGCTAAATTGTTGGAGCTGCAATTTTAGGTGAATCACGTGACTGGGCTGATGCTTTGGCTAAAGTCTTCCTTAGTTCTGTCGTGATTATTGAGTGTTTTCAGCTGTATTTGTTTTTGGAATACAACGCACCTTGGGCTGATTGTGTGAGGGCTACAGAGTTGGTCTTTGTGTGTGACCTTTGGTTGGGTATTCCCTATCTCGCTCCAACGATAATCGTGGGTTGTGTAATTATTGATGGTGTTGAATTTGGGTAGCTGGTTTTTCTAGGTGTTGTTGAATTCTTCTGTTAAGGGATCATGTAATTTTGGGGCTGTGGTTTTGGTTAATTGCGTGATTTTCTGAAGTTGAATATTCTTCCATCCTTAAACGATAATTGAGGGTTGTCTTGGGTAATTTTGTGATTGTCGTTTTTAGTATTGGTGTGCGAAAATTCCAGAAGTTTTCGTTACTTTGTCGCTGTTGCTTTGTTGTTGGTTTGGTGCGAAAAACTTCAGTAGGTATCGTGCTTGTTACAGCTCTATAGACGTTTGGTGGCTACTGTGCGTGGGATGTTTCAGTGACTATATAAAATATTCATAGCAGATTTCTTGGTTGATAACTTCCCATTCTTTTGTTGATGAAGCGGCATATCTACGAGAGTTACTTTTTATCTCAAGTGTTGTCTTTTTTTATGCTAGTTATTGTTTAATCACTTGAGTTGTTTATTTCGTATCGTTATCATTAAACATTGTTGAGAAAATTCTCTGTTAAGGTTAGTACGAAGTGGTCATACTATTGAGTGTGAATTACTTTCACGAGTTATGAGGACGAAAGATAGTGTTAAGGGCTAAGTGTGTCGGGTTAGTAAAGCCTTGTATAAAACTATTGTCTTTAGTGAAAGTATTAAGTTGGGTGAGGGCCACGCAGATGTAAACAAGGTATGTTGAATTGCGTTATCAAATCTTGAGTGTTGATGTTTTTAATTTCGTATTTATTTTTCTATTTTTATTTGTGCTAAAAAATTAACAGTTACTAATATAGTTACTTTATATCAAACAACTAACAGATACAGTTACAAGCAATTACAGTAAATTGAAGATTTTGCAAAACTATTAGGTCCTTCGGGATTTTCAGAATGAATAAGACATATACAACTTAGTCAAACTTTACACTGAAAAAAAAATCGAATTTTACAAAAAGATTATGGAAAAAATGAGTTAATTCATTATTAATCCTAAAACAATTTGAATAAAACATAAATTATTAGCAAAAAAATAACTTATCCTAGTAGGTTTAAGTTCACATAATACCATTTTCTTAAATAACGAGTAAGACATCATATTAATGCTGGCCTCTAGATAGGCTAAAGCCTTAACTATTTTCAAACTACCAATTTGATAAAGGATAATAAAATTCTCTGGATATGTGAGCTTCTCTGGTAGTTTGCTTTTCAGGATTGCTTAGCATTTTCCACTCTGTGTTATAGTCGCCAACTCCTCCATCTTCCTTTTGTTTGATAATAGCTCTTTCAAAATTTTCAAATGCTGCAACATTTACACAAAGAGTTTCAATAAAGGGTATGTTAATCTAAAAACAGATCAAAGAACTTACCAAATTGCTCGTCCATTAGATTCTTCTTCATTTTGACAAAATAAAAGATGACAGGTTGAAATTCTTTGACTTTTTAAAGGTGTCTTTCATATTTAATTTTTGCTTGGCTCTTGGTATTTTCCTTCTTCTTTTAGGGTTCATTTTTATCTTAAAGCTCCTTCTACACTCCTATATATTCATTACACATTCTTTAGAATTTGTTTCAATAGTGTTTGATAAACTTTCTTGTAATCTTTCAAACAATAATTTTGTCAGTTGATCGATCTAAATTAGAGATGATAGTTTTAGCGCAACCAAGTTTGCATTCTAGGCCTGATTCAGCTATAGATCAGGATTAGTCCGACCTAAGGTCTAACAGATAATATAAAAAATGACATTGTTTTAAAAACTTTTTTTTTAAATTAATAATTTTGTGTCTCGCAAGTAGCAAGTTGACTCAGGTCGAGCAATCCTAGGCCTAACTAGACCAGATGCCATACCTAATATGAACCACGAAATTACATATGGAATATCTTGCATTTGACTCTTGAACAAGCTTAAACGTCATCACGATGGGATATTTCTTAATTCTAGAAGAACCTTAAACATCATGTCTACGTACACTATACATATGTATACTTCCGATTGATGTAATGAATCGACTTGTCGTTTTACCAGCCACCAGATAGGACCAATAATTAGAGACCACCACGGCGTCGTTTAGGAGAAGCCCATCGATTTACCGGAAGTCCCTTAGCCGTACGAGCTAATGAATGGACGGTCAAGGTATCGTCAAACCTTCCAATCATGCATACGGACGCGTGCCTCTACGCACGTGGTTAGAATCCAACAGCAGAAGTATCTTGTCTACGTGTCTCTGTTTTCTCTGTTGTCTCACTCGTCCTTTCGAAAGCCCAAGGGTATTGCTACGTACACACCAAACTCACTATTTCCATTCTCTCTTCCAAGTCCGTGTCGTTGAGAGGCGGTGTATTTCGAAGTGGAAACAACACTAACAAACGAGATTGGCAATAGCTATCACGTGCTTTTTTTGTTGTTGATCATATTCATAAATATACAAAATCGTGCGAGCAGAGAGAGACTCGAGGAAGCGAACGAGGAGCAGCCAGAAATTGCACCACAAGAAATTGAGGGTTCTTCTTATTCTCCTTATTGTTAATTTTGCTCCTTTGATATTAAGGTTCGTTCGTAATAGTCAGTGTTTATATTATCTTGTTTTGTTTCACAAAACAGTGCGCTTTTTGTTGTCTTCTGGGTTGATTTTAAATGGGTTGTCGGAGTTAATGATCCGAGTTCGTTATGTGTTTGATAAATTAGGTAGTCGTGTTTTGGTCTGACGAAAGATGGTGACTTTTTGGCTTATTATGTGTTTGATGTTTTGAAGTTTAGTTTTTTAGTTTATGTGGAAAGTATTGGCGCGCTTATAAGATACGAAGATTTGGGTGCCGGGGTTTGATTGTTGAGGTTGTTTATGGTTCGAGTTAGTCTTCTGTTATGTATATATTATTTTCTAAATTGGAAATTTTATACTTAAAAGATGGTTGCTTTGGTGTTTAGAGGTGATTTCTTACCAAGCATGTATGGAGAAATTTAAATAGCTTGAGAAAGAACGTGGCCTATTGGGTATATAGTGAATTCTATAGCATGAATGGAGGGTTTTCAGTTATGTGTTTTATAGCTTTTGAATGTTACAAGGACATCGAGTATTCAAGATTTGAGCTTTTTTTGTTTGATCGATCATAATGGATGGATTTGTTTGATTTTTTCTTTCTGTTCTATCTTACTTTAGGATCTCTTTGTTCTTGATTTGTTTCTGAAGTTAATGCCGGTTTTATAGGCTGCTCGACTTGCCAATATTAGTTATACATTTGAAGCGACTTGTGTTTAAGTGGTGTGACCATGTTTGGTCGTGGTCCAAGGAGGAGTAATAATACCAAGTATTATGAGGTTCTTGGTGTTTCTCGAACTGCAACTCAAGATGAATTGAAGAAAGCTTATAGGAAATCTGCTATTGTAAATCATCCAGACAAAGGTGGAGATCCTGAGAAGGTAAAGACTTCAGACAGTTTATATATGCATTCTATGTTATGTACCGAGGCCTTTTAACTTGCCAAGATGTATGTTCCATGGAACTTGGCCACTTATGACTAACACTGGTTGCCTTATTGTACCAGTTCAAGGAGTTGTCTCAAGCTTATGAAGTTCTTAGTGATCCTGATAAGAGGCAAACCTATGATCAATATGGTGAAGATGCACTTAAAGAGGGAATGGGAGGAGGTGGTGGTGATTTTCATAATCCGTTTGACATCTTTGAATCATTTTTCGGTGGCGGAATTTTTGGTGGTGAGACAGATTGTTGAACTTTGTATTTTGCATCCCTTCCCTTACTCTTCTTTTTCCCAGTGCCCTATGTGTTCTTTTCATTCATCTTAGCTGGAGATTTAGCTAGCACTTAATGCTGTAGGTGGTGGCAGTTCAAGACGAAGGCGGCAGAACAGAGGTGAAGACATGGTACACTCTTTGAAGGTTTCGTTAGAGGACTTGTACAATGGGACAACAAAGAAACTCTCCCTTTCTAGGAATGTTCTGTGTCCTAAATGTAAAGGGTGTGTAAAATTTCTATGTTTAATTTTCATATTCATTTATTCCGTAATAGTTTGATATTTGGTGGCCGGTAATGATGCATGGTTGCTTAAGCATTTGTAGAACATCTTAATTTGCTTAATTAGCTTTTTCCCCTGTGTTTTGGGACTTCAGTGATATACGTAGTAGTTCTAGGTTCTCTTTTCCTGGATTATTATTCTAGGTTTCAAGTTTTTGCATATTTAGTATATTAAGACTCCTACTCCCTTGTTGAACTCTGCCTAGAACCTTAATATCTTCTCTCCTTTCGCTTGCTCTTTGCAATTCTCATCCTCTGCCATCTATCTTTTTTGTATCCATTATCTACAGTTTTCCGCTTGTTTACAATGGTTCTAATGCTTAGCGTCATTGATAGTTTGTACGCTTGAAAACATTTCAGGAAAGGTTCAAAGAGCGGAAGTTCTGTTACATGTTATGGTTGCCAAGGAGCAGGAATGAAGGTTACAACACGCCATATAGGTTTGGGAATGGTTCAGCAAATGCAACATATATGTTCTGATTGCAGAGGCTCAGGTACTTGATTGAAGAACTTTTGTTAACGTTTTCTCCTCCTCTTTGTTCTTTTTATTTGCCCGTTTTGGTTGTCAAATCCCATGTTAAAGTTTGTTGTTGCTGCAGGTAAGGTTATTTCTGATAGAGATAAATGCCAGCAGTGTAGAGGAAACAAGCTAACACAAGAAAAGAAGACGTTGGAAGTGCACATTGAGAGGGGAATGCGAGATGGGCAGAAAATAGTTTTTGAGGGTCAATCTGATGAAGCTGTAAGTGACGTTCAATTTTTTAACTTGGAATCATTTTGAAACTGTAGCCTGAAACAAAATTGGTTGAAACCCTTTGTTCAGCAATCAGCCAAAGGCAATAAGCAAAGATAATATAATACAACTGCTTTGTGGACTGGTTCTTTTAATTATGGAAAGCTTTTCTTGGTAAAATATTACTGTCAAGCTGAAACATGAAGCAGAAATCTTGGATTTATATAAAATTGCAAATATGGGCATTTATTTTAAAGAGTCGGGTAAAAGTAGAACTCTTTCATGGCAAACAAAATCTTGGCTAGTTTGAGGAAACTCACGACTATCTTGGGCAGTGACTTCATGAAAAGAATCTTATGCTTTCCATTATACCTTGTGCAGCCTGATACGATAACAGGAGACATTATTTTTGTGTTGCAACTGAAAAAGCATCCAAAGATCCGGCAGGAAACTGATGATCTCTTTGTAGAGCGCACCCTCAGCTTGAAAGAGGCTCTCTGTGGTTTCCATTTTATCCTAACTCATCTTGATGGCAGGGAGCTTCTGATTAAATCAAGACCAGGGGAGATCATAAAACCTGGTACGGATCTTTTAATATTTCTATCTTAGACTTTTTTGTCAGGACCTAGTGCATAGCTCAAAGTTAATTTCTTCTCGACAGGTCAATTTAAAGCGATCAATGACGAGGGGATGCCCCTCCATCAGAGACCCTTTATGAAGGGCAAGCTGTATATCCATTTTAATGTGGTTTTCCCGGAATCTGGCACGCTTTCTCCAGGACAATGCTCTACTTTAGAGACCATATTGTCGCGAAGTCCAAGCAAGCATTTATCAAAGAAGGAGCTGGATGATTGTGAGGAGACCATTCTGCATGATGTGCATAATATGGATGACGAGTTGAGGCAGAGGAAGCGTCTACAACAGCAACAACGACGGCGTCACGAGGCATATGATGAAGATGATGATGACGCATCAATGCCTCGAGTGGACTGTGCTCAGCAATAAAGCTTAGGATTACCAGTATTCTACTACATCGCACCTATGTTGCTCTCATAATTGAATTACTGTTTAGCCTTAACTTTTGCTTTATCAGTTCTTTTTAGCTCTGGGCGTTCTGTTCTGGTTCATATCTATGGTTAGTTTTTATTCTTCTTACAATTTGAGATAGACGTAATAGTATAAGCTTTTGCTAAGCAGAGTCTTTGTGCTAATCATCTATTTATCTAAAATTCTGCATTTTGGAAGGCATTGAAAACGTTGACAAGGATTGGTGTGATGAGTTACAGTAAGTTCAATGTGCTAGCCTACTAATGTCTTGGTTCCTTAATTTAATCACGTTGAGGAGAGACCACCTTGGTTGAACGAAACTTACCTTGGCATCAAATCTATATGACCCGTTTTGCTTGCACTTGACAATTTAATAAGAAGTCTGAACTTGATCAAATTTTGAGTTAAAATTCGGGTTTCAGTTCAAAATTCAGGCTTTGAGCTGAAATTTTGATTTTGGATCATAATTCGAGTTCTGAACTAAATTTGGGATTAAAGTTAAAGTTTTTTAAATTAAAAGTTTGACAAAATTTAAAATTTTCCATTTAAATTCAAGCTTGTTTTGAATTTCCAAAGTTCGGGTTTTGCTTTTCTGACCCGATAGCTAGCTTGTCTTCTGACTGGAATAGCATCCATGTAGAAAAACGTCTTCTCTGACGCACCTGGTTCTGCCAAAATATACCAAACTTATCTCTTCATAGCAATGGTTACAGATTTTTGATGCAGACAAAGCAGGTGCATCTAATCTGGTCTTTTAGGTTTTCGCCTTGTCTCTTCAATAGTTTTCCAGGAAAGCTTTTGACCATGGAAGCTAACATCATATCTGCTAAGTCATACTTGTTCTATCAGTTAGGTATTAGTCTTGTTTCCATTTTCAAGGTTACAACTGAACATGCCAACCTCTGGCTTCAATCCTTGAGTTCCTTGTCAGTTTCTCTTGATTACAATTCTTAAATATCATAATAAATAATAATTACAGTGGAACTCGTGATTAGCAATTAAAAACCTTATTTACTATAAAAGTTTCAATTAAATGTGTAATCTGCACCTCTATATTTCACAAAAAGAATATTACTTTGCACCATAATATTATTAAAAAAAGTCAACATATTCGGTGCACAAAACTCCTCATTTTGTGGGGGTCTAAAGAGAGTTATAATTACAAAAAGTTTGTTTCCCTGACTTGATACTAATTATATCGTAATATTATTAAATAACACTCATTGTATGCTAAAAATGGCAACAAGTACAATAGAAATTTATTTAGATCTTTTGTGAAATGTGAAGGAAAAGATTAAGCTTTTAGGTAATGTTTAAACTTTAAAGAAATTAATTTTATGATCACATTAATGCTTAATAAGTTCAAATTATCTATTTGTAATATTACATAGACTTATTTATAACTCTTATATTAAAGTTGCCAAAATTTTTAATTCAATTATTATTTAGAGAACTATTACTGCTATTTTTAAAAAATAAATTATAACGTGATATTATGAATAACAGTAAGAACTAATTTAAACTTAAAAATATTAGAAAATAACTCGTATCTTTTAATTAAGAGTTTCTTATAATCTTTTGTTTTTTACTTGGGTTATTTTGAAATAATTTCTCTATTAATTAAAGGAAATGTTACGTATTATTGGACTTTTTTAAAAAAATTAAAAAAAATTTAAATTATAGTTAAACTAAAATGGCTTTACAATAAATTCAAAGCTTTAATCCTACCATTATATGACAATATGACCAAAGAACCAAACCTACCTAAGGAAGATAGTATAATTATATAGATACTAGACATCAACAACAAAATACAATTATAGGCACATTTAACGTTACTGGTATTTGGAATTTTTCTCTCTCTTCTTTGCAGATTTGGATTTCATACAAAAATCGTCAGACATGTTTAGGACATAGTCTACTGCTAGTGGGGTATCAATATCCTCTGTTTGTTCGATGTCCTTTGTCCCTTGATTTTTAGTTAGCCCAACAGTTACGAGTAGGGACAACATGTTGGCCTAATTTCTCTGACAATACTCCAGATATTGGGAGGTAAAAATCTTTTGATTCATAGTCTAGAGTCTCCTTATTATCAACACTGGATTTGTCAAGAGTTGTCTTTTCTTGGAAAATGTTTATGTCAACTTGTTTAGTCCTCAACTCAACTATTTGAAGACCATTTGATTGCTGCTGTACCGTTTAACCAATACCTGTATTACTGAACTTTTTTAGACTCCGTATTTTAGCAATATTTTTACTAGATTGTTGCTGCTGCTGTTGCTTTTGTTTCTCGTAATCTCTAGGTAGAAATTAGGTTGCAGAAGATAAGATTATTCATGTTGTGCGTACTAATCCTCATATAAAGTAAAATTTATCTTCTTTTTCTTTATTCCTTTCCTATAAATTATCATATTCTTCTTTTCCTTTCCTAACATAAGCTAGGAACTGTCTCAAGATTCTTCTGGTTTGGCTTTTCTAAGTCTGGAAGATACTCTCAAACATATTCTGCAGTTTACATTTCTGTCTCTTCTTATCAAACCATACTTACCCATTAGCTTAGTAACTAATAAAATGTCCACAAATCAATTATATACACTAATTAGGTTTTGAACTTATCTTCAGAAAACACTTTATAATTCTTAATTCTTAATTTAATTACGTACTCTTAAGTCATAAACAACTTAATTACTAAGCAAGTGGAGTGGTTTAAAACATTCCAAAATACCTTTCTTTTTTTTTAAAATAATCCCTTAAACTTGTGTAGACAAACTTAAGCAAGAGAAGTATCTGACAATACTATAGAAATGGAAAGTTTAGGTAGTGCAAGAAAGGGTCCACCATTATCGTCGTGACACAGTATCTGGTCCCAGTGTTCTTAATTTAAGGCAAGCCTGAAACTGCCATCGCTTGTGTTCCTGACTCTTTGCATTAGATTAATGTTTCCCATTTCAGCATTTGGTGAATGACTCCTACTATCTTAAAAAGATTCACATATTCACAGGTTTATTCTATGGTGAAGATGAGTTAAATCTTCTTTTTAAAAAAAGTTTAGAGAAGACATTAAATAACTAAACAAGTCATTGGGATTGCTTGGAAGGTTTTGGTTTTGGTTGACACAAAGCTCGCATGCGGAGTTTGGTGCAGCGGCGGTGGTGGTCAACCTCAAAATACATATTAAGTTGTGTTCCAGGAATCCAGTTAGTAACTGTTAAGGTTGTCTGATAAGATATCTGCCAAAAACTAGGCAACATTGGGATACCTCGATTTCCCATAATTAAAAAAATCAAATTAATTATATCATTTTAACATTAAAAATTTAAAAATAATCAATTTTTAATTTAATTTTTAACTTTTCAATTCAATTTATTTTAATAACTTTTATTGTTAAAAATGGATCAATTTATTAATTAATTGTAAGTTTTCATAATCTAATTAGTTTTTATAAATTAAAATAAACTGATTAATTTTATTTAACAATATCTTTTTTTAATTAAATTTTAAATTTTAAATAGAAAAAGACAAACTCTTCAATCATATTTTAAATTCTTTAATTTTATTTAATTTGTAACCCATTTTATAACGTTTTAATATAAGTTAAACATTTTAAACTTTAAATCTTTTATTTTACCGGTTTAACTTTAGATACAATTTTTAAATCAACAATTTTAAGGTTGTCCTAATCATAGGCTTAAATATAAGGTAAGTTAAAAAGCTTATGATGTTATATTAGCAATTTAAATTAACATTGATAAAGTGCCAATTAAATGGGTTCATCTTTTAGAATAATGAAGCTCCTCTTTTTAATGTATCTAACCTTTTTCATGTATTTGGAACAAGTAAATTTGGACATATTCCTATTTTTATTTTATTTAAAAAATACATTTAAGTGATAATGAAAGAAGCATCTTAATTTATATAAATTAATAATTAGGATTTGTAATAATTTATTTAAAAAATATGTTTCTTTACAAAGAAGATGTGGTAGAAAATGTCTAAATTTTTAATTAAAAGTGATACACACATAATTCTTAGATAAAAAAATAAATATAATGCCATTACTGTGCTCCTTAATAGTTAACAAAATAGGATGTTGGTATGGAAATATTGTTTTTTTTTGTTTTTTTTTAGATTTTGTCAATTTTGTACAGCATCATGGCCATGGTTTGCTCAGCATCATCCTCGACAACAACAATCTTTTCTTCATCTATTGAACAACCAAACAGAGAAGCCTTTTCTTACGTTTTATTGTTCTTTTTTTTGTTCCTGTTTTATATCTTCTATGGTTTTATTTTATTTTTTTATTTATTTACTTTTTTAATTACATTTACTTACTCTTTTAGTGTATCAGTTTTTATTTCTTCTCTTTTAACCTGCATCACTTTTTTATTGTCACATTCGCATATAGATCTACCGAAAACAACCTCTCTATTCTGTAGGGATAAGGTTGCGTACTATCAGACCTCTCCAGACCCTGCTTTGATGCGGAACTCAGATTGGGTGTGGTGATGATGATGAAATATAATTTTAGAATATAATTTGTAATGAGTATTAATTAGATAATCTTTTGATTCAATAGTTTTATGAATGTTAATAAATTCGTACAAACTTTAAAAAACCATGAATTTATTTTTTAAAAATATTATCCAAGTCAAATTTATTAGACCAAAAATCACTTTAATAAATAGAATTGATCTAAAACAAGAATTGTTTTTTATATTTAAGAAATCAAAGAGATTATAGTGCTTCTCCTTATAAGCTACAAATACAATTTATAAAAGCAAATGCAGAAAAACTACTCAACTATTAAATAAAATAAGTTACTTCTTATATTGGTGCAACTCTAACATTTAAGTGTATGCTGAACAAAATATTAATTTATAAATCATGTATTATGAATAAATAATTTGTAATTTAAATTGTCTCTCCACTAATTAAGGATAAGGCTCCCAGACCCGTGTTTCCTATAATTTTTTTAGGTTATAGTTATTGTAATTTAGTGATATATTTTAAATAAAATATGTAAATATTCAATTCATTTTTCCTTTATTTAATAGCGACCATACAATCAGCAAGAGCATCAAATCTGGAGTGCTTGATCCTAACCCTCCAATCGTCATCTTCATACAGGTTGTAGATTGATTATTGAAGACAAATGATAAGCTTCCCATGAAAATAGCTGAATTTTTCTGGTGGCACATTCCTCTGGCATGTGATGTGAGCCATGTGTGCATCTAAGACTTCAAAACACATAGTGCTTTGTGCTTATCTCTAGAAACCATGAAAATGAAACTTGCCCGTGTTTGGTGCAAGACAGATGGTCTTCTTAGTTGTAAGAGATGTTACTATTGGTTCATGTGTTTGTGTGTTGCATTGATTTGTCCTCTTCTGTTCCAAAATAGTAAGTTAGCAACCCACTTGCTCTTTTCCTATGACTAAATAAGAGGATTTGACTACAATAATTACTCAATCAATTGGTCAATTTACTATATTTGGAAAGTTTTTCACTAAAAAACCATCCGCTGTTTTAGTACTGAGTTGTTCGATCAGCAGAAAAAATTATAATAATTGAATCAATAATTAAGTTTAAAGATCAATCCGAAAAGACATAAAACTGATGTATACTTATTCAGAAATTTTCTGGCAAACCAAACAAGATGATGAGTATCAATCTGAAAGAATATTTTTCTTGAGAGAAAACACAAAAACCAACATTCAGTGAATCAGTTTCAACAGCTAAAAAGAAGAAGAGGGTCCTATCGCTCAAAACGAGCTTCATATGCTCTATCACTATAAGAGATAGGTGAAAGTTAGATGACAAATTGTGGTTGCACATGGACTTGCTGAGGATTTTTCTCATCAGAGAGTACCAAAGGTACGAGTTGACTGAGACATTAAGAGAGAAAATAGGGAAAAAAATGTTTTAAAGGCAGCTTTAAAATAACATATTTTATATAACTTATTTGATAAATTATTATTTCCAAGTTATTATTGAAAAATAGTAATTATATAAAAATTTTAAAAATGTAAAAAAAAAGATCTCTCTAGCCTTTTTTTTAATCTTGTATTTTTTAATTATTCAATTAATTTATTGATATGGACTCTTTAATACTTCTTTATTTATTTATTTCATACCTTTTACTTTTCTCTTTATAATGGCAAATCATGAAAGAATCATAAAAAGCTCAACCTCCATTGTTATGTGCCCATCAAGCAAGCATTACTCTTTAGCTCCACAATCCACATCAATTCCTCCATGGACAAACAACATATCAACATAGAGATTGATGCTCCTCAACACCAACACAAGCTCCTTACCTCATCATCATCGTCATCTTCCACCACCACGTCCTCCTCCTACTCATGCACTGATCATGATCAGAACTCCAAAAATGAAGAAAATTACAGAACTCCAAGAGGGTCAATCAGGAAAGTTCAAAAACTGGAGGGTGTGAACACTGAGGCAGAGAAGAGGCAAAAGAGCAATGAAGAAAACAACAAACACCCGACATTTCGAGGGGTACGAATGAGGAGTTGGGGCAAATGGGTGTCTGAAATCCGAGAGCCTAGGAAGAAGTCAAGAATATGGCTTGGAACTTACCTTACACCTGAAATGGCGGCTCGAGCTCACGACGTAGCAGCTTTAGCCGTTAAAGGAGGCTCAGCTTACCTCAACTTCCCTGAATTGGCTCATCAACTTCCACGTCCCATCAGTAAGTCCCCCAAGGACATTCAAGCTGCAGCTGCTAAAGCTGCAGCTGAATTCGAGATCAGTAGAGTCGAACCGAGTTTTTCTCAGCTTGAATCAACAAGCTCTCCTTCCACTACTAATGATAATGATGACACATTGTTTGACCTGCCGGATCTCTTCATCAGCGGTGACGGGTCCTCTTATTATTCTCCGAGTTGGCAGTTTTGTGCGACAGATAATGGATTCAAACTAGATGAGCCATTCTAGTGGGAGTCCTAGCTTTCAGAGATTGATCACATGATCAGTAACAAAACCAAATCCTGAAAAGTTCCATCGGAATCGTACTGGATTAGTTCTATGCCAACTGGGATTTACTTGGAATCGTCCATCTTGTTTGCAGGATCAGTACCTGAAAAATTACAGGTTACTTCTCCTCTTGCTAACTAATTCAGTCCACGACACTTTGGTTATGAGCAAGAGAATTATGATCCATCAGCTTCCTGGAAGACGCATTTGGCGTTGGAAATTTGTTCTGTAAATTTCCTGTCGTCAGGATTTTAATTACTAGCGATGGTGTTGACAGGAAGTTACAGGAGATAAATTGGATTTCACTGCCATTGTATCCCAATAAGAATTTATAACTGATAGATTTCTTGTTTTAATTAAGTCTTCATATGCTTGTATCTAAGCTTTTTTCTCTCTTTTTTTTAGAATATTAATAAAGCTCGATAAGATGTTAATGGATGTACTTAAACGAGTGTCTTTTCCTTATTTCAGCTTTTGGAGAGGGTAGTTGACCATTGACCTGAATGAAAACAAAGATTTAAATGTTCAAAATAAACATAAACATTGAATTTCATCGTATGAAAATGACTTATGTTTGGATTCTTTAATTCTTTCCTTAATTATCTTTTATGATTAGAAATAGTCTCTCTATTAATTAAGGATTAGATTGCATATTATTAAATCTTTGTAAACTCCGCGTATTAGTGAGATTTTAACTGGATTATTATTATTATCATCATCTTTACAAAAAGAAAAAGTTTAACAATTAAACTTCTCAAATTCGAATCTAAATCAATTAAGTTAAATTTATTTAACTTGTTAAATGGTTCAATCGAATTGTAAGATTAATAGATCACTTTGAGAATTTACTCAGATTATAAATATATATAAATACAAATTTTTGAAGGGTCAAAGAAAGATTGAAAATATATTTGCCAACATCACTTTTATGAACCATGATTGGAGCATAGAAAATAATATGGATTCACAAATAAGGTGACAACACTATGTTACTAAAGTTGATATTTTATGTTGCAAAGTAGTAGCTATCTATAGTGAAAGTGAAGTCTATTTAGAAAAGCAAAAGATATGATCCACTATGTATGTGTTGCATTAGTGACCACTGACACTAACATCAGTATATCTCTTCTTTATAATTCTATCCCTCCATTATCAATTTTGGGTATGCTTCAAATTAACCTAACCATTCTTGTTCCTTTCTCAAATCTTTGAGCATTTTATACACTTTCTTTTTAACTTATCTCCATAGACATTAATAATTATTGTTTGCACTAAGTTTCATAACTTTTAAAGAATGTGACAAAAAAGGGGACAATACGAGACAGTCAAAAAATATATTAAATCAAGTTAATTCATCGTAATTAAATTTAGATTCATATTTAAAATTTTTTTAATATTATTAATTATAAAAGTCAAATTAGTTTAATTTAAATTAACTGGATCAATTATAAAAATTAGATTAAATTCATATTAAATTTAATAATTATTATCCATGTAATTGGTCTGCTGAGGAAGGTGGAAGAATATGACTGGCCTTAATATATTCAATGATGTGCATTACTAGCTTAAAGTTAACTTTGATAGAGACAATGTAATTAATATTAAATTAATTGCTAATCATGGGAAGGATAACTTTTCAGTAATATCTTTTTTGGGATGATTTTGTCTCCAAGTCATAGAATTGACTAAGGGTAAAGGATGATACAAATAAGTAAAAGTGTGACATATAAACAATAGAGATTTAACTTCTTTTTTCTTTTTTATTTTCAAAGATGCATTGTCAGGTTCATTCCACAAATTACTCTTATCCCAAAAAAGAAAAAAAACCATATTTTTTAAATCAATTATTATGTTTATGATTGCTTTACTTGTGAGGGAAAATAAATAATTAAAGTAATACCTGTTATAATCCGTTAGTATTTTTTTAATAATTAACTCGTCTAACTAAAGATAATTAATGAGATCAAGAATAATATATTCAAGATTTAGATAAGACCCGAGCTATTTTATTAAATTTTAGATTTAAGATTAAGAAAAAAAGTTGATTTTTTCATTTTTATTTTTTTTATAGTCAATTGGAAAACATAAAGAGACAAGGGATTAGATCCTTTGTCCTTTTTAATCAGTCCCATCTACAAATTTTACTGAATCCAATGAAATTTATAGATGAAACGTCACGGCATACGGTAGGGATTGAATAAAAGAGACAGGAGATGCCATGCCAAGAGACAGATAGAAGAAAGTGAAAGAAACAACCTAATAATGAGAGGGAAAGTGCGAGGAGAGTATTTGTATGTAAATTACTTTCAGTTAGTGAACGACCTTAAAGAAACTTGCACAATTTCATTATTGGGCCTTAACCTCATATATGGTCCTAATTTGAGTTAAGAATATTATTTTTTTGATAAATTATAATTACTATCTTCCGAGTACATACTAAATAAATTATTAGTACATACAAATAAATTATTAAATAAATAAATAATTCAACTAACAACTAATAATTAGGTCTAATTTCATTATCATCTTTAACTCGTTATTCTTGAATCGGTAAGTACATCAAAATTAACTTTTATTGTGATCGGATACATGTTATATAAAATGAAAAATTCCTCAAATACATGTAATAGTTCACAAGATAGTAAATCATATGATAAATCAACAGTTTAAATTCAAGCGACTAATTTGATCAACTCGCATTTACAGACCCGCATATCTCCGCTCTTAATCCATGGTCTTCTAAGAAGCAGCCTCCGAGCTACAACTTCAAGTGATGGTTAAGTACATAAAAAATGAACTTTACTGGTTGCACTACCCTTGAAAGTTGAGTTCTACAAGATGGTCTTAATTTGTCTGACTTGTAGCTTCCTTTCAGGAAACCAATATCCATCACCGTAAACGTAGGCTTTTCCTTAGATTTGACACTTACCCTTTCTAAGCACATGCATTCAAGCAACAGATTAAATAAATGAAAACTTCAGAGAAGAGTTCATTCATGGAAAAAGTGAAAGCAAGCAATGACCCACTTAGGACCAAAGTAAAACAACACTAATAATGGTCCTTTTAGTGATATCTTTCGTCGGTTTTTAAGAGGTTGGACCCTTGGACAATGGAAAGGTATGAAGAACAGGTACGTGTCAAGAGACAAGCCTGAGGAATTATGTGTACACAATGTCTTTTACTTCGGCTTCTTACTCAGATTGAGACCAAAGAGGACACCAACCACGAGAACATTAAGTTGCGTTATTTTGAAAAGTGAATATTCTTTTAGTGGACATCATAGCAATGTTCCTGTTTCGTGCGAATCAAAGGCTTAATGCATTGTGACCTCTATTTACTCAAACAAGCAATCATCACATGTTATATGATGACCTGACAGTGTTTGTCTTTCACTACGAGTCATGTTCTTCCAATAACTGCACAATACAGTAACACATTATTCACGATTGATTTCCATCACTTTCAATGATATGATTCTTGAACAGCCTGAACTGAAAATATGGATAACTAATTGGAAGAGTTACAGATGGACACTAGCCCATACCTTAACCATGCTTGGGCCAGAATTTGCAGTCCAGTGTAGCAATAACAGCGGTTCTTCACCTCCTTAAAGAACATCACCACAAGATTAGAAACTACGAAGAGCAAGTTCAAAAGGGTTTTAGACTATTCCCAAAATGATCAAAGTTAAATTAAACATAAAGAAGGAATTAAACACTATTACATTGGTTTTCAACATCTTTGTAGACATCTAACTAAAATTAGATACAGCTAACACAATCTATTATTACCAATAACAATCCTTTATACAAAACAAAAATTGAAAGTGTTTCTAAATGCGTCCATATGTACCAAACATTGCAATGTAGAAGATAGCCCCTACGGGTTTAATAAATGGAGGAATAACCCAAGCCAACTTCAGATGCAATGTCCTGAAACGTGTACTGTAGAGGGCCTGTTTAGAAATCTAAGGCCTTTAAGGAATTTCACCAGTTCAATGGGCTACGGCCTACCGGTTCTAATCTTCAAAAAACTCCAGTACTTCCAATCAACAAGTTAAAAAGATATACTTAAACCTAAGGACTAACAGCAATCTAGGTGATTTCCACATGTGGGTAGAAAGGAGATGCAGTGATTTCCACCAATTTTCTTCTTCCATGGAGGGAGCTTAAATGTACAGTACAACGAGCCTGCTCCCATCTATATAGTTCAAGCCTCTTATAGAGGCTCAAGCAGGTTGACATGGCCCTGATCTGGTAAACAGGAGGACTAATCCTTCTGTCAATCAGATATAAACAGGTTTGACATCATTAGGTCCAAAACTGGTGGCACATGTTGGACATTTGCGATGACGGCTTTCAAAAAGTTTCTGTACACAGTGATTGCAGAACAGGTGATAGCATTTTGTAATGACAACCTGTTCAGAAACATCAAGTTTTTAGAGCCTTTACTAAGTATACAAACACCAATCAAAAAAACTTTTTCCCTGCTTTGATGCTTCATCAGTTTAATTATAAGAATGAAGCAGATTCCTAAGTTCACCAATTGAATGGGGTTTATGATTCGATTCCTTATTTACTTTGCTCCGAATTTCCACTATCTATACAAGTAACATGAGTACTTCAATCACCACTTACAAAGTAGAATGTAACACACCCAAAAGCCACAAATAAAAGAAGAGGGATGGAGACTTGCCTCTTTGGTTCTGTCGATGCAGATACTGCACTTAACAATCTCTCTGTACTCTTTAAGTTCTTGATGAAGTTTCTCCACAACTGATAACCCCTCTGTCTGTGCTTGTAGACATGAAATCTTTCTCCTCACAACCTCTGCTTCTTCCTCTTTTCTTCTTCTCTCATACCTGGTAAGGAAACATGGTAATTACATGCCTTCTCAAGGAATAACATAGAAGGGATAGGATTATATTTCAGTACCTCTCTCTTTCTGTTTCTATCTGTAGGTCTAGAAGAGCTGCTCGACTTTCTACAACCCTAGATTGTGAATCATCCAATAACTCCCTTGCTTGGTTAGATGTTCTTCTCACATCTAGCAATCTATTCTGTGTATTCTCCAATGTCAATGAGTTCTGAAACTTATCTGCAGCAAGTTTTTGAACCTGGTCTGCACAAGTTTTTAACTGCAACAGCGGGGAAGTTCATATTTAACATCTCCGACTTGATTTGATAGTATTTGTACCACAATAAGTTCAAAAGTACCTGATCTTCAATTCTTGATGTTTTTACATCATAGAAATCCAGAGAAATATTGGATTGCTGAATTTCCCTTTCAATTCCTTTTTTCTCAAGTAGAATTGAATCTTGCAACTGTCTTGCCATCACGCCTTCTAGAACAAGCTAAATTAGGCACATAAAGAGAAACAATCAAAATCTAAGCATGCAAATGGTGAAGTGAGATTACGAATAAGTCATGTTGGAGGCCAGTGGACTTCGAGCATTATAATCCAACCACATGCGAAAGAGAACCTTCACATTTAGATATCTATGTTCTCAACCTATTCAAGTTACAAATTATCCATTATGGTATATATCAGACCTAGACAACAAGATAGTTAAAACCGACTGAAACATGTGCCAGCATCTTTTATATACCAAGAGCTGAAGTCCACACAAGGTAAGTGTCAAAACCAACCTAGCCCATCATAAAAACAAGATAAAATCTAAAACTTTCATATCATCCACAAATATAACAGATCATCCATTCGTGCAAAAAGATTAATAGTATATGTGGATGGGAGTCACCAAAAAAATAATTTACAAGAATATGTTAATCAGCTGAAGTCCACACAAGGTAAGTGTCAAAACCAACCAAGCCCATAATAGAAACAAGATAAAATCTAAAACTTCCATATCATCCACAAATATAACAGATCATCCATTCGTACAAAAAGATTAATAGTGTATGTGGATGGGAGTCACTGAAAAATAATTTACAAGAAATCACCTTAATGTTGTAATCATCTCTCTCTGTGATCTGCTGCAACAATTGTTGGTTTTGAGTTTGCATATCATCATATGCTTGCCCTATTGTCTGAAAATAACCAAGGGAAAAATACCTAGATGAAGCCCAATACAACAAAAGAGAATGCCGATAATAGTAGCAACAAACTAACCTCTATTTCAAATATGTAGGCTTCATTTCCTTCATTTTTTGATTTCAGAACATCATTAAGCTTACATATACCCCTGAAATCCAATAGATCAACAATTTTAGATTTGTTGGACACAATTATTGGACAACAGGATAGCGGATCTTCCAGTTAGGCCCACAGTTCACACAGCAATAAAATGATACTTAAGGTGCTCATAAAAGTACCAAAGTCCAGAAAGACACTACATGAAACACAACAAGATTGATCTGACTACCTCTCACCCCTTTTCTCTTAAAAGGCATGTTATGAGAACATCGATATAAAAGGCTTTTCTTACAAAAGGTATTAAGAGGTTCCGTTTCTGTCTAGCGTAAAAAGATATAAAGTATGGTGATCCAAACTGGTCAAATGGTTGATCAACATCTGAAAGACTTTACAACATGATTAAAATACAAGTCGTTTTACAATAGAACAAATTCAACCTTTTAGAAGCTTCCAATTGCTGTCTCAGATCAACAATCTCAGCTTCTGCAGCTGCTAGCCTTTGCTGGGATATGGCCTCAGCTTCATTTGCTGTCTTAACTCGTAACTCTAACCTTTGCTCATCAAGGGAGGCTTTCAAACTTTGAACTTGAGCCCATGCCTTGTATTCCAGATCCCTAGCATCCAGGATATCCCTGCAGTTGAGAAATGTTTCTGAATCATAATAAGATCATATCATGTAGCTTCCACTCAATATATGAAGGATCCACAGCTAAAATTGCCAAGCCAGCAATGCGTAAAGATAACATAGACTATTGTGCAGGGATGAAAACCTACTTACTTGGAGCACTATCAATGATATTTCAATTTAATCTCAAGTGATCAACATGTTAAATTAAAGATAATTTGGTCCCTCACAAGGTCGACAGAAAATAGAAGGATCTAAATAACAATGATAGAGTACAAAGAACCCATGTATCCACCAAACTGGTTTAAGATTATGATTCTTTAAGTTGAATTTCACAACAAAACTAACACAATATGTTATGAGAAGATGGGAAGAATTTCAAGCCATCTGCACATTATCTGGCAAGGATTTTCTGAGATAAAGGGGTTGCAGAAGAACATTTGTATAAGCTAACCTTGAATCAATGGATTCATGTCTATACATTTCCAGCATTAACTTCAACTCCAGAAGACTTTCTTTCAGATCTTGAACCTGAAATATTTAATCATATATTATATACAAGAGGCAAACACATTATTTTTATCTATCAAAAGTTCCAAGTAGACTTCAAAGACCAAAAGCACTTGTGGAATCTGCACTTACAAGGGCCTGCCATGTACATAAAGAAAATATTTCTGACATATCCCCAACTCTCTCTCTCTCTCTCTCTCTCTCTCTCTCACACACACACACACACAGAGCCATATAAAATTTGGATGGTCATTCACCACGAAAAGAATAAATATAACATCCATAATTCCTTACTGACACACTACAGAACTTAAACCCCAAAATTTGAAAGATAAATTAAGTAATATAATACAAGAAAGAGTGATATACCACAGATTGCAGTTTTTGTATCTCCGCAACTTGGTTGGTAGATCTATCATATAAACTTTCATACTCCTTAGCCTGCTTGAAAAAGAATACTTCTTTGAGGATGTGGATTTAATTGAAAGAGATAAATGAATATACCAAATAGAACCTACCTTCCCATCCAAAACTTTGGAAAGAGATTGCACATCAGCCCGTAAAGAATGAATGTTAGAAGCAGTCTCCTTGAATTTACTTAGTTGGCATTGCATTGTGCTCATATCCTCAGGAAACGAAGAAACCAGGCCTTTGAACTGTGCAATTATTTCTTTTCTTCCTAAGAAAGAAAGCAAGACAATCAAGTATTAATCACACACCTGCAGGGACAAAAGGTGCAATAATTACAAGTCTGGGAAACATCTTCTATTAATTACCAGGCTCTCTTGATGCCTCTTCAAGCTTAACCTCGATCAACCTTTTATCCTCAATCTGTTTCTCTAACTGCATTCCCAAGTCAATAATCCTAGAATCTGAAACTGCAGAAGATCTTCGAACAACATCAAATAAGTCACTTTTCATACTCAATTCCCTTTCCCCCCAAACAAGGTTGTCCTTTTCAACCTATAAAATTAAAAGTTATGGTTAGCAACTGAATCAAATTGACACAAGAAAAATGAGAGACTAAAGGCAAAAACAAAACTACCGACCAGTTACAACCTGTAGTTTCTCAAAGAAGGCCTGATACTGAAGCACATCTGATTTTGACTTCTTAACTTGATCTCTAACTAAAAGGAATTCTTGAGAGGAAGATATAGACTTCAGGTTCTTCAATGAGTTCTGCAAACAAAAATCCCTATCTAGTCACATTACCAACCAACTAATGCTACAGTTGAGGCTTTTAGAAGCACAAAGCTAAGCAAAAACACAAATAGCTCTGAAAAGCCAACCTGCAAATCCGACAACTGCTGCAATATTTTTACCCTCTCATCATAAAGACTTTTTATTTCCAATAGTCTAGAAGAAGCGTGATCCTGGGAATTTAAATCGATTAGGATGACCGATATCTCCCAGATAAAGAAATTCTTAAGCATGAAACCAAAACAAACAATGGCTGACAACTTACTAGAATTTTTTTAAGAGAAGACTCCATCTCTTCCAGATCTTTTTGTTTATGTCTGACCTTATCAGTAGCAGCAAGTGTACTTCCCAAGTTTAGGGCAGGGTAAAATGCCCCTTTTGTAGCATCCCTCTCAGCTTTAAGACTGGCCAGCTCACTTTTACCTTTTTCCAGTTCAAAAGTTGCACTCTCCAATTCCACTTGGATAAGCCACAAAATCAATCAAACTGATGACTCTTTTTACAATAGAAGTCAATATTATATAAATAACTATTTCTAGCAACAATAATTACAATTTCATAAATTTTCAAGCACCTGACTACCTGAGGGATTAATAAGAAATGTATTGTATGCTTCACTAGCAAAACTTCAACATAAAAGAGCACAGAAAAACCCAGTAATCATGTGAAAAGCAGGTAATTCATACAACCCACCAAATCTAAGGCATTATCATTAATACTGTCAATAGAAGGTAATAGTGTAAGAGAATATTCAGACATACACAGACAGATAGTAAAATGCCATAATCAAAGGAAGCACATAAACACACAGACATATAATGATAGTGTGTTGTATGCATATAGATAAAGTACAGATAGGAGTATCGGCATCAGAAATTAATCTTTTTAAAAATTCAACAGAAATTTTACCTTTTACATTCCTAAGCTCAGCTTTACTTTTTGCCACACTGTCTTGACACTTCAGGAGTTCAATCGCCAGTGATTTTATCTTCAAATGAAGATCACTCATAGACAATCTCAAGTTCTTCACTTCTGTCTCCAATTCACTAGATGCTTTTAGCTTGCATTCACCTAGTGACCATAACAGTAAAAAGGGAAAACTTGGAGTGAATTCTAAAGGAAAAACAGAAGAGCAGAAATATTACAAGTGACCATGTCACAGTAAGCTCTTACGATCTCCCGGAAGCTGTTTTAAAACTGCTGCATGTAACCCATTCTTTAGAAGCCAAAGACCATTGACAGCAGCTATAACATTACTTAGAATGTTCTTAACCTCCACACAGGTTGTTTCTCCATCTTCTTCCATCTCATCAACGAAATCAGTAGAAGATGAACAATCAGTTGCACCTGTTTCCATGAGTCGACTAAGAAAATCATCCTCTACAGGCGATGGCCCCCCATCTGACAAGCAATTTGAAACAACCCTATCAGGAAACACATTACTTCAATAATATGGAGCCAAAAGTTCACAATCAGTATTAAAGAACCAGTAATTCTCTACAAGCCATTCAAGGATAGATCACCAAATGCTTAGTTTTAAAAAATTCCATGCCACAATTAATCACAGAAGGTGCCAGAAACAAATTCATCTGAGTCTAGCAGGAGAAGGAAATATTTTTCTTACAGATCCAAAAATGACTAGCAGTCAATGGGAGTTGACAAATGCATGCAGGAACACATCCAAAGTATTGCAAGAGGCTGAAATTTAAACAGACTAGCGAGGTATGTTTATGACTTCGGATATGTAAACGAGGACCAAATGATTGCAGATAAGATACACCATTTGGATACATATTTGAGGATCAAATGATTGCACGTCTAGAGAAATATGAGATAGCTTAGAAATTTATAGGAAGTAACAGAACTAATAAAGAAAGAAAGAATAAAATCAGCAACATGCAATAACAAGGCGAATTCTCACCCCTCATAGTTGGAACAAACTTGACAAATTCATTTGATTCTCTTGTCTGACTCGCTCGTGATTCCAAGCTAGTAACCAACTACCACATCAACAATAAGCCAAATCTCAACAGGTGATTACATTACAGAATTCTATAATGTAAAAAGAAATAAAAGCCTCCATATCACCAACAATTTACTTGAATTTCCAAAAAGCATATAAGAATGCGACACGAGCAAAGGGCAAACAAATAGGGCATTACCCCTTCCCACGACTTATTAACAGCTTTTATTTTGGAATCAAACGGCTGCTGTTTCTTTTTCAGTTGATGGAACTTCTTCTCTAATGCACAATACTCGATCTTCTGGGCTTCTAACTTCTGTGCGATCTTTTGATTTTGGTATCGAAGGACAGTGGCACCGAGCTAAGCAATCGGAAAAATAAAACAGGAGTTAAAACAAACGATTGTATATTTGACCAAACATTTTAGCAACCAACAAACTGAACCAACTCCACCCTCCCCACCAAAAAAAAAAAAAAGGCCAATTCTGGACTTTCTCAAAAATAACTGACGTAACCAAATAAACCAAAGAGCATATGGATTCTACAACTACAATAAGCTGTCAGAATCAACGACATGAATCTCCAAGCACATTAATTGTTGAGATGAAACAGGTATTACAAACTAAACACAGTTAATTATCAAAAAAAGTATTAAAAGTGAAAATAGTGCAAACCTTTTTGTCCTCAGAAGGTTGAGAGAAAGGGTTCTTCTTAGGCATAGCAGGAGTGGCCGAAATGGAAGTGAATTGCCTGCGTTTACGCTCCGCTTCACTCCCCATTAAAACCCTGACTGACAACCAACTCTTCTCTGATCTCAGATTTTCCCAAAAACCAAACGAATTACTACTACGTCAAATAAGGTAGACCTCTAATTAACCCTAACCTAATTAGCAAACATCGACGCCGAAGCAAAGCAATACAGAAGTTCTCATACAGAACAGTAAGTGCCCAGAAATTGTAGTTGAGGATCTCTCCTTCTGTGTATCACCGAGAAGGTAACACAGAGAGAGAATCTGCAACTTCTCTCCTCTTTCATTTTTTCATTTTTACTGGAATAATAACGGGATCTTTTTTTTAATTGATATAAGTAGGAGGGCAATTCCGGTATTGGAGAAGACCGAGTTCGTTACGTGCTGACACGTTCGAGCGAGTTGACGCGGTGATGATAGAGTGACGGTTTAAGGGGATGTGAAAGTCACAGTAGGCGAATGGTGAAATCTGATTGGAGCAAAGCGAGGGCAAAAGCTGATTTAATATAGTGACTTAATTTAAGGGGTGTAAGTTTCGATTTTTGTTTTTAAATTCAAATTTTTTATTTGTTTGAATTTTTAATTTCTGTATTTGGTTTTAAATTCTTCCTATTTTTAAAAATTATGAAAACTATATAAAAATAGTTTTTATTTCTTATTTCTATTTTTTATAATCTGATTTATTATCATTTAAATATATATTATTTAATTATTAATAAAAATTATGAATATTTTAATTCAAGATTATATATTTAATAAATTAAAATTAATTATCAA
>JANZXP010000004.1:1140689-1152518 GCA_027576715.1 Erythroxylum flavicans
ATATCTCCTAGATATTATTGACTCCTAAAAGTTAGCAAATCAGATCAGTTAGGATATTATGTACAGATATTAGGATACTATGTACAGATATTAGTTTCCTAGAATAGCCCTCTTTATTTCTATATATACTTGTACCTATGTATTGACCTAGGAAGATATTGAGAATAATATACATCTGTTCAGAATTTCTACAGTACTGCCATTCTAGATCTAGCTTTTCATTACATTCTGGAAACTATTTGATCTTTGAAAAAGAGCACAAGGAACAAGGACAAAAACTACAGAAACTCGATAAAGAATCATGCCATTGTTCCAGTAAAAGCCAACTGCAAACTATTTACTCATGCTTGAAAGGGTACAACCTGATGAAGGATCTCCAAGTTCCTTAAATGTAGAAAGAAACTGCTCCAGTATCCCAAAAACATCAGGCATACAAAAATGCATCAAAGCCCAGAGTTCTGTTAGATTATTTTGTATAGGTGTGCCAGTCATTAATAGTCGTCTAGGAATGAGAAAGCGATTTTTGAGGACATTGTACAGAACCTGTGCAACAACTGATTCCAATGAGAGGAAGAAGAAAGATAACATCCCCAGCACAGATATGCTTTTCGTCTGCTGAGATATGATTTTCTTACACCCAACAACACAAATCACACTTCAAAATCCACAGGTAATAATATGTTGACTTTGTATGTTTTACAAGACAAAAAAATAGTGACAGTTAGTAGACCTGTCACCAAAGGTTGCATAAATAGTTCTTAAATTATCTACCCAATATGTCAAAACCAGGTGCACCTGATGGTTAATTAAGTAACTTAGACAAATTGGTAAACAATTCAATCCAAACATTCCCACAACTGCATAATTCTGTGAGATGTTATGCTTAGCACAAAATTCAGCATTAAAAGAATCCTGCAGGGATCAGAATATTTCTACAGCATAGAAAACATACACTGGAAGGATTTTTGAGCCGCTGTGCCTCATCAATTATTGCGTAATGCCATGGAATTTGAGAGAGAAAATCTTGATCCAACAATGCTATGTCGTAAGTTGTCAATAGCACATCAAAAGGCACTAATACCTGTAAAAATTAAACATTTTACAGCTAGAATGACAAAAAGGTTCAACAAATCTGAATTACATGTAGGTCCCAATATTCCAACATTTTGTTTCTCAAAGACTTACATCAGCTGGGGATGATGATGATGATGGAGATTTCTCTTGTACATCTTCATGTATTCTTTTGCGTAGATTGCGTCGAAGTTCTTTGTCACCAACATACCTAAGAACATTTAGTTTTGGAGTGAATTTGGCCATCTCTGACATCCAACCATCCGTCACACTTAGAGGGCACACTACCACTATATTAAATTAAAAAAAGAGTATGATTGAATTCAAGTTAGAACCAGAAATTCTTAAAACAAACACAAGGTTTCATCAACTTACAAGTTGGTCCTTGTACCATCTTATGAACTTTCAAGTAACTTATGAAAGAGATGGCTTGCAGAGTTTTCCCCAAACCCATCTGTCAATGGCCAAGCAGAATCAAAAGGTGATCAATATAATCACAGAGCTACTACAATCAGCTTCTTGTTCTACCAGATTGATAAGGTTCTACGTTATCATAAAATATGCAAAAGAACATATATAGGCTGGAAAGATCGGCATGAAACCACCATTTGGTTCCTCTCTAAACTGTCACAAAGGACCTCAATTTTAAGATATTTAGAAGGTTCTTATTATTTAAAAATCAGAGTATCAACTTGAGCAAATAGAAACCCTCGAAAGAAACCACTGCATTTACAAGAGCTTCAAGAATCCCGAGCAACAGTTACAACGATTTCTCTAAAGCAGAGATCGTACCTCATCTCCTGCGACCAAAATGCAAGAAACTGTTACATAAACTCACATTTGGGTTAAGTTCAACGACAAAACAACATAGTCATAACAACTACAAATATAAAAAACAAGTTTGAAAAAAGCGAAACAGCCACTAAAATGAGAAAATCGACCACGTAACAGACAACAAAACCCTAAATCTTCACATTTCCCAGCAAAGAACAGACTAAATAGAATGTCCTTCATCAGAAACGGACATCAATTTAAGGGTTTAGGGTTTTAATCCCCAAATTATATACCTCGTCGTCCGAGGCCATGCAGTGGTCACTAAAACCTTAAACCTCCGACTTCCAAACCAAAATACAACAGACACTAGAGTACACGAAATCCATCTGAAAATTATGTAAAACGACAAGTCCTTGAACCAAGAAACCGAGCACCTAATTATCATTGAAAATGAAATTCAAGAACAAGAACAGACTGTACCGAGAACAACATTGACTCCAATAAGGTATCTGCGGATAAGCCATGAGAGGCCTTCCAACTGATGAGGTTTGAGAGTCGCCGTAACTCCGATATCTTCCGGATTCACGGCGAGCTCGTCAGCCCGATCGTCGGAATTCAGGATGATAACCGCCGCCGCCTTCAGTCTCCGCTCATAATTCATCTTTCCGTTCGGAGGTTATCAAGGTCCGTTACCGCTAGAACCGTAGCTTGGAGGGACCGCGCGGGACCGAAGTAAGCTCGGTGTCATATTGACGATTATACCCCTCAATGTGCACATAATTTGGGGGTACTACGGGGATCTGAGGACGGTGTAAGCTGTTAAGGCCAACTGTTGTACACTTGGCAAGCTATTTCAATATTTTGGATGATTTTCTTCAACAACGTCTTTTTTCTTATTTTTATTATATGGTTTCAGATTAATTAGTATGTATTTAAAAGTTAGAGATTGCGAATTCCCCTAAAAACCAAAAATAATTGTGAAAACCTATTTAATTATTTCATTGTTAATCAAAATTTAATTTCCACTTTTTATATATTTTGATTACGATATTCGGTAAAAAAAATGTCGTTTTGTATCTTTTAATAAAAAGTAATGATGAGCTGGGCCACCCAACTTAAAGGTCGGATTGGATCGATCAAATTAAACCGTAAAGTGCAAATGTAAATACGAACCGACTCATTAATATTCGTAAAAATTATGTTGTTTATATTTGACACATCGACTAAATTGAACAATAAAGTCCGAGTGTAAATACGATTCAAAGTTTAAAAAATGCAAAAAATTTGAATCCGATCTAAAACTTAATTAACTCGGATAGTTGAGCTAGGCGTAATTGTCGTCACCTATCCAGACAATGAGTGGATTGTCTCCTATGATATCAACTTTGTAGTGGAGTATAAGAATTTCACTTGTTTCAATTTTTAGGTGTGACCTGTAGGAATGAGTAACAATATATCGAGTTGAGCTCAAGGTTCCCTGCAACTTGAGCACGAAATTAAGGTAATCGTAATTTAGCCAAACTCGTCGTTAGGTTTAATCGGACTCAAATGAGTGAGTTTGGAAATGAACTTATTCGAGTTTCAAATGTATTAAATGTCCAATCTCATTCGTTAAGACAATTTGAGCCTTATCGACATGAATCTAACTCAAACTCATATCCAAATTTAGCTGAGCAGGTTTAAACTAATCATTAAAAGTGCACATAGAAGTTGAGCTTATGGTACATGTTTGATAAGTTCACATCCTTTGGAAAGGGATTGCTGAATCTTCCATAGAAGAATTCTAACATGAACTTGCTAACATATCACAGCTTGGCCATGGAGTTCAACCCTGGTGAGATCTTGCAACTACTACTATCAGGACGATGACAATGGAAAGAAGCAGTGACGATTTAACTTTGTGATTCATCTCGTTCTGGGTTTCTTCTCCTCGGTTTTGCCTCACAGGAGATTCACAGACATCTTCCATAAGCGCCTGGAAGTTCCTGATAAGTTCAGCAACTTTAGCTTTAACGATGCTCTTAACCCACTTCAGGATACTAGCCATGATGTCAGTTTCTTCATCACAGCTTTGAATCCTATAATGCTCGCCTACAGAAATCAGAATCAGAACTCTCTTAAGTAAATCTATTCAGGTAGAGAATAGATCTCAGGTTATGGAACAAGAGAGCAAGTGTTTGTTTTATTTCCAAACCTGTAGTGAGCCTCCGTACCATCTCACTGTTCATAATAGCATTCCACACAGCTTTATCAGATGATAGAGAAACTACCAGTCTCTGTCAGGATTTAACAAATCATCAATCATTGCAAAACCTGACGATAGCTAAAACAAGAGGAGGCACCTTAACAGATGGCTCTCTTAGCATAGCTCGAAACATATCAGAAACTCTTCCTGATGCATAAAGAACTAACGCCCTGAAATCACGGAACGAAGTGAATCTTCTGCATATGAAATCTTAGAAAGTAAACACACTCACTCTTGAAGAGCCGCAAAAGCAGTTTCCACTTCGAATCTTGAAGGAGGATGTTCAATAACAGCATCAAAGATAGGTCTTCCTCTTCTAATCTCATCCCCATGTGCGAGTCCTGTTCTTGAACAAGAATTTGTAGCTGCTGTACTGCAAGATTGTCTAATTGGTACTCCACTGTTGTTATTGACAGAAACTGGTAAGTTGGTGCTGCTAGAAGAAGAAGAAGAAGAAGAAGAAGAGGGTAGGAAAGAGGAAGAAGCTTTATATGGAAACAAAGTGAGGTCGACATTAATGGCGGCTCCTCCTCCTCTTCCTCCTCCTCCTGGTGGCATGTTTTGATTCTCTGTCTGTGTTTGCAATCCCTTTTCACTATGAGCATGGGATTAAATTACAGAGGAAATGACGTTGAGGATAAGTTTCTTGCAATAATTAAATGTCCACGTCTTAAGTAAGGAATTGAAATTTATGGGCTTTGGGCCTAACTCGGCCTTTAATCTATTGGGCTTGAAAAATGTCTAATATATCAAAGCTTGTGTCAAAAAATAATATTTGAGCTTCTCTTTAACCAATTTTTTAAAAACTATATCGAAAATTAAACAATAAGACAGAAAGTTGATAGTTTAAAAGGTTTAATTGGTATTAGACTATCATAAAATTAGTTAAAGATTAAATAAAATTAAAGAATTTAAAATATGACTGAAAGAGATTGTCCTTATCAATCAAAAAATTTTACGTTTAATTGAAAAAATAGATTATTAAAAGAAAGAAAACTTATTTATTTATTTTAATTTATAAGAACTTATTAGTTAATAAAAATTGATCGATCAATTAATAAATTTATTGTTTTTTTAAAAACGAGAGTTATTAAAGTAAATCAATTAAAAAATTAAAAACTATACAAAAAAATTGGACAGTTCAAGGTTTTTATGATTTACTTTAATAACAGTACAATTTATTTTATATCTGATCTATATTAAATAAAATTTGTCATAAATTTTGATATTTTTAAATAATTTCTATTAATTTAATATAATTAAAATTTAATGGATTAAATTTAAAATTATTTAAAGCCAATAGCTCAATTAAGTAAAGTTAATACTAAAATAATCTATTTTTGAAATATAATAATTATTAATTAAAATAAAATATGTAAAGATATTTTTTAATTTTACTCTTCATTTTTTAATTTATAATTATTATCTGTTTCGACTTAAAATTTTACATTATGCCATATAACATTATGTATGAGATAATTTTTATTTCGTTAATTATATATTTTAAATTATTTACTCAGAAAAATATAATTTTTTATATTATAAAATAAATCCAAAAAAATAGGATGGGCTCAAATTGCGGCCACGTGGCGGTTTGTGTTTTGTCATCCCAATATTTTTAAACACTGATTATTAATTAAAAATGAAACAAAAACTCCATTAATGCACTCATTTTCTTTTCCTTTTAAGTTTCTCCTTTCTTTTTCTTTCATTTTCTCTGCATCCAATCAGCCCCCACATTCTCACATTTTGAAAAAAGGTGTGGTTTTTGTTCCAGATCATGAATTTCCTCTCATTTCTCTATATAGATTTTGCATGGTTGCATTAATAAATTGGATTTTATTTCTGATTAATTAAGATACTTGTTGTAACGGATCAGATGGCTGAGGGTAATGCATCACGGTACGTGAAGTTGACGAAGGATCAAGCGCCTCTTGAAGATATCGCTCCTGGAGAACTCAATCAACCCATTGAAGTCCCTCAGGTCAAATATGTGTATCTCAAGTGTGTGTATAATGTGTGCTTTTGCGGTAATGTTAATGCGTGAGGATTCACACTTGTCTTCCGCTTAGATGACGATGGATAAAGTTTTCCTTTTTCTTTATCTGATATTTTATACAGTTTGGAGATAGGTGGACGTGATTACTAAATTTGTGAGTTGTATATGGTTTTGTGATTTGTGTATTTGGGCAGTTAATAGTTCACAGGTGCTTAGAATGTGGACAACCTCTACCAGAGAGTTATGAGCCACCGGCTGACGAAGAATGGACAACTGGTCTTTGTGGGTGTCTTGAAGATTTGGATAGCTGTGAGAATTTTTACCTTTCTAATCAAGTGTTACTTAACATGCAATTCTTTCTTGGAGATCAACCATTAAAAGAACTTGCGCCATCTGACATTGCAGGCTGGACAGGATTGGTGTGCCCTTGTGTGTTGTTTGGCAAGAATGTGGAAGCAATGAAAGATGATATATCATGGACAAATGCCTGTGTTTGTCATACCCTGTGCGTGGAAGGAGGCATGGCAGTTGCAGCTGCAACCGCACTCTTCCATGGTATTGATCCAAAGACTTCTTTCCTCATTTGCGAGGCTCTTTTCTTTTGTTGGTGGATGTGTGGTATCTACACTGGCCTGTTTCGACAATCCCTGCAGAAGAAATACCATCTTAAGGTGAATCTTTTTATTTCCAATCATTGCACATTGTGTATTGTTGGAAGAATGTTTCATCCATTCTTGATTCTCACTTATTAGTCCCACATTTTTAGATTCGATGGTTTTCTGAGTTGATATCTGTATAAGCAAGAGGCCTCTGAAGTAAACTATTCTAACCTCATTTCTGATAGATTGAAATGAGAAAATGTGTTATTCTAATGTATGATGCATTCTTAAATGTCTCCTTGATGGGTCTTGAAGATTATTTTTTTCACAATGCAACTGTTGCAGGACTCACCATGTGATCCATGCCTGGTACATTTTTGCATGCACTGGTGTGCACTGTGTCAGGAACACAGAGAGATGAAGAACCATCTATCTGATAATGTAGATGTGCAGAAAACTGTTGTTAATCCTCCACCAACTCAGCAGATGAAATCTGTTGACAATAGAGCTTCTGCTTCGTCTTCATCATCATCTGCTGGCTCCAAATCTCTGGCACTCTCTACAACTGTTGCCCCCCCTGTACAATCTTCTTCAGGAAATGGAAAGCACACTAATCTTGAAATCATGCCCATTTAAGGATTTGTGGCTCTCCAAGCAACGGATATCACACCAAAAATCACTTGATCTACTTAAATCTCTTCTTTTGCACATCCCCTTATGGTACAATATATTCACATTGTGCAGTCAGATGAAATAGTGCATTATAAAGCTAGTTCTTACTGCATGCCTGTACTAAACTTCCTGCCCTACCTCAGAGTATATTTGAAAAACGAGCTTCAACTTGTATCTGAAATTCAGATTTTGCATGCTCACAAGATAAGGTCGAAAACAACTTTTTTACAAGCATCAAATTTTCAACTGTGACTGTAATTTTAGGTTTGCAGAGCCTGAGAAATTCTTGCTCCATTTGTTTTACTAGGACTATATTCCAAGCCTTCAAAAAATTCGAACCAAGTCCATAAATAAATTTAAGAGGCAAACTCTTGTTTCAATTCTTTTCTTCGAAAAGCTTCAGTTCTCCAACTAATCCATGAAGATGAACCATGCTCAACTTTTGTGAGTGTGCAAGAATGTAGTGTTCTTTAATCTCAATCCTTAGACTCAAAATCCCCACAATAAGCAGATGACCTTTTTCACAGGTTGTTAGGTAAATGCTTCTCTTTCCTTTGTGGGAAGGGGTAAATCTGGTTCCTGTGGGCTAAGGGGAGAGAAATATTGTTCCACCATGTCTTCTGTAACTCGCTCCAAGCTCGGAGGGTCCCACTGCATATTCAAGTGAAACCGCATTGATAAACTTCGAAAATCATGGCAATGCAATTACTTATGGTTAATGCATCTTTATACTTGAACAATATAACAGCAAGTGTCTCTATGTATAATGCTAGCAACAATGTTGCTTCTCTTACCTTTGGGGCCAAATCCTTGTCCACCATTCGTGCCCGAACCCCCTGCAAGGAATTAGAAAAGGAAAACGAGGAGTTAAAAGTAACGGTATCCATTTGAAGTTATATTGAATTAAAACTCTTTTATACCTCATGAAAATCAGCAGAAATATTTTTGGATATTCCCTGTAGACTCATATGATACTCCCTGACCAAACACTGATCAAGGGTTTGAAATCTGCCTTCTCTTATCTGAGGTAATCTAAATTAGTTACCACCGGCTCATATAAAATTCGATCTAGATGACAAGTCATGAATAGAAAATGACTCACTGATCTTAAGGAAACCTTCAAACTAAGGGGTGATGCTTCGGCAAGCCTTCTGAGGGTGGAATTGCACCATGGATCATTTGTTCTTGAAGCCTCACTTTTCTGAAACCCAAATCCCAGAAAACAGGTTTCCAAGTAGTTGTAATTTAGAACAAGTTTTACATGTATCCCTTCTGAACAACAATAAAACTGGTAACATCAATTAGAAGAACCTATTCAAAGGATGTCTTATATATGTTTGCTTTCTTTTTTGAGAAGAAGGTAGGTGATAGGGCTGGAGAGTGCTTTAATTTCAAGAAGTGATCCAGCAAATTGTACTCAAACAGAGCTCCAAAGAGGTTTCATTTTAATCTGGTGGGAGGCATATCCCAAAAAAAGAAACTTTAAAAATATGTTGTGATTCCTTGATTGATCAACCTTACCAAGCTGCAGATGATCTCTTCAACTGTGTCATGGCTGAAACATCTATCGACAGCTTCAATCCTAAACACACGAGACTAATTGTTCAGTCAAGCAAAAGGTATATGGACAAGATATAGGTAAATTTGTGAAATTCTTAGTTTATTCAGATGGAGCGAGTTAAGAAGTCTGCAGCGAAAAGCACACAAGAAACGATTTGGTAACATACCTATGAAGCACACTCATCTTATCCGGATGGACTAGCTCTCCGTACTTTCCAAGAGAAGCTTCAATGTCTGAAGGATCATCAGTAACCAGTTTGTCTAAATGTTCTTCAAGTAAACGAAGCCTCTGTGCAATAAAAGAAAGAAAGAACGATCATATAACTGGAACAGATGAATAATATATTGAAGAGACGATTCCGCAAGCACTAACCGAACTATGTGTATAGTGTGTGGCTAAACCACAGGCAAACATTTCAGGTCCACTGAGTGTTTCTCCAGTTAGGCCTAAGTATTCACCTGCAATCCATGATATAGAATGTTTAACAGGATTATATCAAGTCAACATTTCTGATCATAACAATCATTGAAATAATTCCATTATTAGGTAAAGCTAAAGTATACCTAAGTAACCAGGCAGATGTGAGAGATAGAAAGATGCACCAGCGTCAGGGTGGAATCCAATCAGTGTTTCTGGGGTAGCAAATACCTGCAGAACATTGGATATTTTCTCAGGTAATAGTAGAACACTTAAGAGGGCACCATTAAAACCTGTTGATGAAAATGTTCTTAACTGTGCTCAATGGGGGTCAGAGCAGAGGTAACAAAAGATTTAAGCTTTTAATCCTGTATCCCAACCATGGGGCTTCTAGAAATGGAGGACTGAAATATTTGGCTTTTAACTTAATATATTAATTATTTTTCGAGTTTTGACACAACGCTGGATGACAGATTGTATCAGAGCTGCACTACATGCCATACTTTGAAACCAGCATTTGATCAACCTTCTAAATACCAAATTCACATACCACAACGAAGTCTTATCCTATTAGAGACTTGAATAATATTCAGATATCAACAGACACGTTAAACATGTTATGTACATGGCATGGCAAGGAAGCTTGCTAAATTATCTTGATGCAGAAGGATGAGTGCAAAGTGAATGGTGAAATTAAAAGGCAAGATAAATAGAAGTAATCGAAAGTTTTCTGTTACATACCGTTCTATCAGTTGCAACTCGAAACGTCCCAGGAATGGAGACTCCACCACCTCCACCCATAGTAATGCCATGCAATATAGCCACCTAAGGAACGCTTGCTACAATATCAGCTTTTTTCGGCCTTCCCACCAGAATACTTACAAGGAGACTAGAGGTATTCTTGTATAAGGCCAGACTTTAAATGACTAGAAAATAAAGTGATAATAACCCCAAATAGTGAAATACAATTTACGCTATTTACAATGTTGTGAACTTGTACAATCATGTAAACTCAGATCATATATGTTACCTCAAGCTCTTAGCAAGCGAAATCAGATATATATCAGTAGTATTACAAAGATAAGGAAAAGCAAATACAGAAGTCACTGAATCATGCAAGCTGGTAGTCATTTAGAAGCTGGAGAATACTTACATGCGGCTTCAAATATGTACCTAGTAGGTATATGAAACTATATAATTTCCGGAAAAACTCCCGACAATCATCAAACTTCCCTGCATAGATTTAACCAAATGCAACAGTTCAGATGAACCGAGATGATCAAAACTTCAGTCTGGAGAAACCAGTTAAAGATGTTACCGTGTTGGTCTCTTGCAGACATAAAAAACCTTCTCTCTTACCTTGATTTATCAAGTGATAGAGACCAACTATATCTCCACCAGCACAAAATGCCCTGCCACTTCCCTTCATAAATTCAAAACAAAACCTAAGTGCACTTCACAAATTCAAATCAAAGGTCATGTGCGTCCACAAATTCAAACTTTAACTATAAACAAAAGAACTCACCTTCAATGTCACAAAACCAATATCTGGATCGTCCTCCCACGATCTATACAAACTCAACAACCTAGCTCCCTGAAAGAAACAACATCACACTCCGAAGTCATCCAACAGCAACACGATTATTACGTTATTTTCAATTTTACCTTAAACACATCTTTTACCATCACTTTAAAGCATAAAAAGATTACATCTTTACAGACTTGTTTCATCTTCTGGACAACCATTCTCATTCTAGTCTCAAAGTGGAAATATCAGGTGGAAAAGGTACCATATTGGTATTAAGGGCATTGAGAACAGATTCCCTATTGAGAATGGCGGCTCTCGAGTGAGCTTTCCCTTCAACCAGTACCTGCCACCATCAAATCTCAATCAAAAGAACCGAACTTGGATGTGGGTAATCTTAAAAGAAGATTGCAAACAACTAACTTGGCTCTTAAGATCATCATCTACGGTGTCATTCCTTGGCAGAGAACACAGAGCTCTGCTCTGGTTACAGAAGTAGCCAAAATTCCGACTTATCTTCCCCCTACTGAAAATGGCGGCAGCTGCTGTAATCAAACCTCGCATTTTTAGCTTTCTCTCTTAGTTTGTTTAACTCAAAATCGAAACCCAGATTCCATCTCTGTTTCTCTAAGGTTATATTTGGCTGAAGGGTTGGAAGCTGAAATGAAATGGAAGTAACACATTTTTATTGATTGGAACGAAGCTTTATAATAGAATCAAATAGAATGGTACAGAAGAAGCAGATGGTTTAATATTAGTTATGTTTTATATTAATAAGTGAAAATAAAAAACTTCCAATTTAAAGAGTTTAAGATAGAACGTAAGCTAATAAGTACAGACTACTTAATATACTCTTAATAATTTTTTTGTAATATTAACTATCACCAAATTATAATATTATATTAAATAGAATTAATATATTAAATAGAATAGAATAATATTTAATATAATAAATTTTATTAAATA
>JANZXP010000004.1:1152618-1173101 GCA_027576715.1 Erythroxylum flavicans
ATTCTCTAAAATTAGGAAAATCCTAATGAACCTCTCCGATTCAATTTATCACTCATAAACCATAGTTTGCAAAAATCTCCATTTATTCACACTTATACCGAGAAAACGTCATGAATGCATGTACAAACATTTTCATGCGCAAAACTCACTATTCACAAATGCATGAGCATGAGATTTGTTGTCCTAATTTCACTGATTGATCTCTCATATGCCGGTTTCCTTGATCCGACCCATTATACGAAAACGGGATGTTACATAATGTGATTGGGACAATAGAATGTTGAACCTCTTAAGCCATTATAATAATCAATAAAGTAACATGAAATAGTTCTAGGATCAAGCTTCCTCAGTTGAGGATTATAAGTCCTTACCTCAACTTTACAGCCCAAAACACGAAAATGCTTCAAACTGGGTTTCTTTCTTAATATAAGCTCAAAAGGAGTCTTTGGTATAGATTGACTAGGCATATGATTGAGAATATAAACAGTAATCCTCAAAGCGTCTCCCCACAAGAACTCTGGTAAGGTGGAGTGACTTAGTATGCACCTAACCATGTCCATGAGAGTACGATTTTGTCTCTCTGCAATCCCATTTTGTTGAGAAGTGCTAAGCATGGTATATTGCACTTTAATTCCACAATCCTGCAAGTATTTAGCAAAAGGGTCAGGGTTTCTACCAGTTTCATCGTACTGACCATAATACTCACCACCTCTATCAGATCTTACACATTTAATCTGCTTCCCAAGTTTCAATTAAACAACACTTTTCAGTGATTTAAAAGCATCAAAGGATTCATATTTCTCATGCAACAATTCAACCATACCGAGAAAAATCATTAATGAAGGTGATGAAGTACCTGTAGCCTCCTATGGCAATATGAGTAACAGGTCCACAGATGTCTGTGTGAATTATCTGTAGTGGTTCCTCCTTCCTAGTCATTTTCTCCTTTCTTACTTTAGTTGTAAACTTCCCTTTTATGCAATCAACACAAGTGTCAAAATCAGAGAAATCCATATCATGTAAAATAGTTTCCTTAATCAATCTCTCCATTCTCTCCTTAGAGATATGTCATAACTGTTTATGCCACAACATAGAAGATTTTTTAGTAACTCTCCCACGTTTCTTTCCAATAACAGCATTAACATCATCATGTGGTCAATCAAAACGAGAAGAATTAGCAATTAGCATAAACAATCCATCACGCATAATTGCATAACCAACAATAATAGAATCATAGTACAAAACAATACCATTATTGATTATATGAAAAATGTATCCACAACTGTGTAAAACAGAAACTGAAATCAAATTCCTTTGCATAGAAGGCACATAAATAGTATATTTCAAAAGCAAATCATGTCCACTACTCAACTTCAAAGAAACTACTCCTATGTGCTCAACATTAACATTAGATCTATCTCTTAGTTGCACAATCAACTCCCCTTTATTTGGCCTCCGCCTGTTTTTGAACTCCTGCAATGAGTTCATTACATGAATAGTGGCACCAGTGTTTAACCACCGTAAATTAGGAGGAACATCGACAAGATTTAATTCAAAACAGACAAAGATTTGACGTATACCTTTCTTCTTTGCCAACCAATTCTGAAACTTCACACAGTCACGTGGCCTATGCCCATGTTCATGACAAAAGTTGCAGTTTCCATTAAAGACATGCTTGGGCTTAGCAGCAGAAGTCTCACGAGGCCCAAAAGGTAATGCAGGTTTATCATTCCCCTTCTTTTTAAATTGAGGCTTACCTTGTTTGTTTCTATAAAATTTCTTCTTGTCTCCACTCTTGTGAGAAGTGTGGTGAATACTATAGGACTTTTCCTTCTTCATAGTATGCTCCTTTTGAATAAGAATGGAAATCAATTCATCAATGCTCCATTCATCTTTCTGAGCATGGTTAGTAGTCCTGAGAACATCAAACTTAGAAGAAAGAGATTCAAACACTTGCCAGATCAGATAATCTCCTCTCAACACAACTTTCATGGACTTGAACTTGTTATACCAATTCACAAGCTTCATTACATGCTTATGAACACCACCCATACCATCATAATTGGTCTTAGACAGAAAAGACAAGAGATTAAACTTTTCAGTCATATCAAACTTTTGGAAATTTTCACCAACAACCTTGAGATAATTTTTGGCATTATCAGTTTCAGTGAAGCTCTCTTTAATAATCTTCCCCATTGTGTACATGATGGTCATCAGACAGACCTTGTTAGAACGAGCTCACTTATCATATTTAGCTTTATTTGCAACGGAAGTCTCAGCAGTGGGTTGTGCAAACTCATTCTAAAGGAGAGCAACATCAACATTTGAAACAGCCAAAAACAGATTCAAAGATTCAAGCCAGTCCTCATAATTGGTCCCATTTATCTTAACCAAAGAATTCAAAGCTGAAAATTGATACAATGCAGGGAGATTTAGCAAATGTATCTACATATGGTAAAATTGGGCAAACAACATAGCTAGGTTCTCATGTAATTGCAGTCATACCTAAGGGTCTCGAATTACAACACAGATTATCCAGAACATTAAATTATGCCATAAAGCTAATATCCATAGGATACTGAAAACTCAAAGACATAATTTAATGCATTAAACAAAGCATTAGAAACTACATTGATAAAGATAAACCGATAGGGTAAGTGCATCATTAACATAGTATCTAATATATGCCCAATAACAATATCATAATAGCATTTTGTAATAATTGGTCTCACGATAAGCGAGCACATAGTTACACAAAATAAATGACAAGAGTCCAATAACACATCCCAAGATTGCCCCATAGGTTTCAGTTAGCACCACAATTATAAAATTAACCATATCAATCATATAATCTAACAATATATGCATAAACTACATCCAAAATTAATTTTGGTGCATAACTATATTACCACTAAGAGTACATAAAACCCCACAAGCCCAAAACATAAACAAGTACAAAAATTTTCAAGATAAAATTCGGAGAGTATATTATATATTTATTAATTTTAAAATTTGGGAAAAATAAAATAAATATTTTTATTATTCAAAAAATTCCAAAAAAATAAAATAAATTAGAACTGGGCAAATAGAACAAACTGGCAAATTTTGGCACAAAACGGCCAAAGGACCAGGTCGCACGGGCCACCGTCATGTGTGGGGAAAGACCAGACGGGTTAGGTTGCGTCTTCTTTACCCAAAAAGCTGGTATTCAGGTTGTTCGACCCAGTTCGCGACCCAATTTCGAAAATGCTCATATCTTACTCAATTTTGATCGGTTTTTAACGAAATTAATGTCATTAGATTCAGAATTTAACGATCTATCAAAGCCCTCAATCAATTTTACGAAAAATCTACTGGAAAAAATTTGAAAAAATTCGAAAGGAATGTTTATGGCTTGCGTTTTCAAGTTCGGAGTTTTAGAAAATTGAACAAACTTACCACACGTTTTGACATCAATCTGAAACAAACCAACAATAACAAAAGATTTTACAGAAATCAAATTAACAAAACCAAAAAAACCAACAAGTAATTCAACATCTAATCTCGAAAATTACCCAAAATTAACAGTCACAATTAGGTTAAATTAGGCTCTGATACTAATTGAAAGAATAATTAAATCGAAATTATTGATTAATGTCATGATTAATTAATACAATTAGATTAACCCTATGATTGCAATATGCTAGATTCAAGAATTGGATGGACAAATACTTGGAAACTGATAAGCAATTGAGTCCATTGTTATTTTTTGTAAAGCGGAGCGATAGAGATGCAGAGGATTAACTACTGTTATTCCAAACCCTAAAAAACTCACATACAGTTGTCAATTGGGCGACTGTATTTAAGGTTAGCTAGCAGTAAAGCTTCCTGTGTACTATTAATATGGGCCAAGCCTACTCATTATAGCAACTCCATGAACACAGGTCCAATGACACGTATGAAATTTTGACATCTAATTAATTGAGATTTGCACAAAATTATGTTTATTGTTTTAATGATAAAATTCTATCAAACATGTCTTGCGCGACTTGATCATAATAGAGTGCTAGGCCAAATCTGTGAGAGACTCAATGTTCGTGTAATTAATCTCAGAGAGCTTGTTTCTGATGATCAATGGTCGCCTCCCTCGTTTTCCCTTCTTTTCCTGGCTAACCATTTTTATGCAGAATATGCTTTACTGACACTGATTCTTAATTGTGCGCATTAGGTTAAACAATGCGCTCATCACCACACTACAGCCATTAAAGTATACTTAAGAAGGCTCTTTTCTTTAGTCTAATTGAACACCATTAAATTTGCATCTTCTTCTCAGGGAAAATGGGTTTCAATGGGATTGCATTCAGACGAAAATCCGGACTGGTCTCATTTACTTTTCTGTTACTTGCAGGAAAGGATACTGACCTATTGTTCGGGATAATTGCTCCGAACTGGATGTTCATCAATTCTTGTTTTTCCTATTAGATCAATTCCAATCTGACTCCTCACATGTTTTTATCTGAAAGTAACATTGTTGTCAAATGACTGAACTGGTATGCCCATATTGATCACTGAATGCTGTGTTCTTGCACTGATAGGTCGATTCAATCAAGAAAATGAAAATGAATGTAAGCAACTGTTTTCAGGTTTCATTCTACAGATGAAACCGGTTCCTGCAGAAATGAACTGTTCCCATCTATGGAGGTTTTGACTTGAACCTCTTAACTTTTGTTACTTATCATATATTATTGACACTACCAATTATCACCCACAAGCCTCTCTGCTTTGGTTGGTGGTTTTCACTCTGCTTGGCTACTTCGGACAACATTAGATGGTTGATCAGTCTTATATGTTTTACATGTGCACCAACTTCCTGGAGGTAGACATTTTGGACCATGACGCGTAGAGATTTTGAAGTTTCATTCCTACATTAAAGATCCGAAAAGGTTGGTGTTTCAAATGGGGACCATTTGCTGTTTTTCCACTCTTAACACTCCATTAGTGTGGAAGCTTCGTGGGGACTGCCGTGTAATGATAATACAATACCCTTGTTGTTGTTTCTGATATTGTCTGTTACTCAAAAGCTTACACATGAGCTTGAACAAGCAACAACGTTCCTGTTTGATCATGTTTTTTCTGAATGAGAATCAATACAAGTTGGAATAGTATAGGGTGATTCTTCAACCACCCTGATCTGTCAGTCATAACCTTGCTTAAGGATTCTAGTTAAGTTGGATTAGTTCCAAATAATGCTTGTTTTGCTGGAAATGCTTGAAATTTAGATCAAGACAGGTCTACCAATGTTACATTTCAGGTTGTCCCTGACAGTTGTATCAGCAAACAGACAGAGAACAATGGTTGGCACTGGCAAGGAAGCCCTGTAAAGGGTGATGGAAAGTAGATCTTGGGCAGGCAATTGCAATTCCAGGAAGCCCTGGAATACGATTGTCGTATTGAACAATCCCAGCCGTTTGCTGTCTGTAAAATCCGACAGTATAGTCAAAAGAAAAACCAATCAGACCGAACCGAACCGAACTGAGCCGAAGTTTCCAAACCTAATTAGGAGATGAGAAGGTGTAGAATAAATTTATCTGACTAAAGAGTAGACATACCGTACACTAGAGTCAACGTCTGTGTCAGCCTTTCACCAAATGCCCCCCACCAGCGCCCGCTCTGTACTGTACTCACTCGCTCTTTGTTTTGGACCATCCGACTCCGTCTCCTCTACTTCAGAATCAACTCACACTTCTGTACGCGCTTAAGATTATACTCTACACAATACTCGCCAGCCGATATCGACACCTGTGTAGATAAGGGTATTTTGGTAAGTTTGTACAAATCAACTGCAATATATTTTGCAGGGTTTGGAACAATGGTGCAAGTGTCGGAAGGAGAAACATACTCAATGCGACACCAAATAATACGTGGTACGATGGAGATGCGATTCATCTACCCGGTTGTCTTTCATGTTTTACTATTATGCCCCTCACTTCTCATTATTTTTTTGCTTTGTGTGAAAAGTGAAATGAATCTCATTATTTCCACACCTGAATCCTTTCAACTAAACCACGTTTTTATTTTCTCTTATACTTATAAATTAATTTATTATTTATTACTTTGAAAATATACTATAATATTAAATTTTGGAAAAATTAAATTATTATAGTGAAAAATATCATACAATTATATTTATATAATTATTTCAATTTGACTCTAATTCAAATATGTTATTAAAAATATGAAGTTAATTTTAATAAGCAATTTGTATATTACTAGTCAATTTAAAATAATTTTAGAAAAAACATCGTGCACACAATAAATTAAAATAATTTAATAAAAATTTTCTGTTTCTGATATCATAAATTATCTTTTTAATTGATTTAAAATCTAAAAAAATCTATAACTTGTATCATTTATATTATAACTTTAAATAAAAAATTAATAAAACCATAATATCATGATTAAGTATCATACAAGTGAAGAATTGTATGACATATATTTTTTTATGGGAATTAAATACGTAATTATTATTTTTAAATACGTTTGAGATTAACTCATATGATAATATATCAATTATATTCATCTAAATAATGACTTAACAAATAAAATAAAACCTCAATTTCATAATTAGGGAAGACAATGGCAGGCTGATGAGCCAATACTGCCAATTTTTTTAAAATATCTTTTTAATTAAAAATATAAAATAATGACTTTTTTTAATTGAGTCTGACTCTGAGGTGCCGAACTCAGGCTTACATGAAGCCTAAATTTTTTAAATAAAATGATGTCGTTTTGTTTAGACTAGTTAAGTCTAAAGTCGATTTAAGTTCGAACTTGACCCATAAATCGACTTATTAAAAATATCTGAATTTGAATCTATAGACTAATCCATTGTCATCTCCATTTATAACTGCTAAAAAAATTAACTTGTTATTGTACAGAAAATGACTTCCAAGCTCCAATTCAAGTCATTGGACCACAACACCATTTAATTGCAAATGACATATCTTTTTTTAACAAAATGCAATTCTTCTCCTTCTTCTTCTTCTTCTTCTTTTTTTTATTTTTTTATTTTACCTCCAAAGTTGGGGCCAGGGCCATTTTCGTAAAAGAGTTTCGTTTCATACCCCAGTCAAATACGGCTAAGGGGTAAGGGCAAGTATGACAATGTACAAGCATGTCGGCCATTGGAACAGAAGATTTCAAGTATGCCAATTGCCAGTCATACATAGGTTGACATGCCCCACATAAAATAATACACAAGATTTTAAAAAATGTTTTTATTTTTACTTTCAATATTATAATATCAAATGTTTTTTTTAAAAATTACATACATTAAATAAAGAAATAATAAATTTAAAATTAAACAGTTTACGAATTTTTAATTTAAATAACAAACCTTTAAAAATTCGTATAAATTAAATCAAGATGTTGTATTTATTGATATGATTAATATATAAACATCTGTATAATATTTAACGGATATATAGTATTAACAAAGTTTTTTTTGAACGGAAAAATCCGCAATTATTATCCTTTGGATGTATACTGAATAAACTTTTAGAATAACGCAATAACCTGTAAATCACGCTAATCGGATACTTTACACTAGGTAAACTTTGTACGATATGCTCGATCGAAAGAGTGTAAGTAGGGGGATTTGAACACAGAAACTTTTAACCCTATACTCCCTTACTCTACCAACTCGACCACCCCTAAGAAGTCGTATCAACAAAATCTCTCTAATATATAGAAGTAAAACTGCGTATTATCATATATTTTCAGATTTCGCGCTTCAGTCGGAATTCAATTTAATGTTGATTATGTCAAATATTATATCAAAAAAATAATAATTTAATTTAATTTATATAAATTTCAAGAGATTAGTCAATATAGTTAAAATTTTTAAAATTTGACACTGAATAAATTTTTTTAAAAAAAGTTTATAATTTTAATCAAGGATCATTAATAGAAATTGAATTTGTAAACTCAAAATTTTCTAGCTCATTACCAACTTTCTATAAAAACTTTATGAATTTGTCAATGATTTTTATTTTTTATTTTTTATTTTTTATGGAAGTACAACGTGCTTTTGACAAATTGTTCTTATATTTATTATTATTTTTATAAGTTTCTGCTTTGATATGAAAGCTGACTTGACACTTTGAAAATAGTATGGCATGAGTAATTGTACCCTTTTCAACATTAGTAATGCATTAGCTGACAAATTGGAATCTTATGTATATACCAATCATAGTCTTTCGTTTATTTAAGGGTACGTTTGGTTTGATTGGCGATTTATAATAGATTTAAACGAAGTATAATATTATTACAAAGAATGAAATTTCACAATAGAATAATAGAAAAAATGAAAGTTTTACATTATATCTCATTCTATTAGAAATAGTAAAAATAAAAATTTTTAATTTGAGAGTTTTATGATATAATGTAAAACGATACACTATATTATATTATAAATCTTTTAGTCAAACAACATTTCACTATATTACATTATGAATCTTTATATCTCTCCCAAATAATAATTTTCTAATATTACATCTATTTACGTTCCATTTCGTTATAAATAATTCCATTCCATTTTATTGCATTTCATTCCATTAAAAACTATATAACCTAAGGGCTTGTTGTTTCTTCAAACGTCTGATTTTGGTTTTTAGTGTTGTTTTCAAATTATTTTAATTTTAATTTTTCATTATCATAATCTAATTATAATGTAATTTAATTATAAATTTGATGTATAATTAATTAATTATTTTAATTTAATTTATAATAACATTATTTATAAATTAAAATATATCGATTATTTAATTAATTTGGTATTTTGTTGTTTTCAATTATAAAATTTGTCTCTCTATCAGTTAAGGGTAAGATTATGTATTATTGAACTTCTCCAAATTTCGCGTATCAGCAGAATTCATACTGGGTGTTGTTATTTTTGTTGTTAAAGTTATAAAATTTGTAAATGTAAAAAGACAATTTTTTTTTAGAATATAGAAATCAGAATTAGAGAATGAAAACTAAAAATATATATAACAAAAATAGAAGTTGAACCAAGATAATTTATAAATTTTTTGGAAGAAGTTTTACTAATTAAAGTAATTTTTAACATTATTTTCCACAAAAATATTTTAAATAGATACTTTCATAAATTCAATTTTGAAACTATTAAAAAATGGGATTAAAGCAATAAAAAAGATTAGTATCATAAATAATTTTTTATAGTATGATTAAAATTTTTTAAAAAAGAAAGAAGTTCAACTACATCAAAATGGACAATTTCATCAAAGTAGCAAGTGGAGCCCAAGACATAAAGACTATGTAATGCCATTTTTTTTAATCAAAACGTCGTCGTGGCATTTATTACCAGGAAGCAACCATGCTCCTAAATCCCAACACCTTATGGACTTGGGGATTAAGCTTAAAACTTAAAAGGAAAATTTTCCGTAGCAGAACTACCCCCGAACCACAACCCCGTTCAACGGTGGCTACACCATAATAACGCAACACTCGTATGGGTAAAACTGTAATTCCACTTTTTTATGCACCCAGTACAATTCATTACATACCACCAATCGCCACCACTCTGCACAAGCCGCCTCATAACTCAGTTCTTCCCACTCTCCGATAGAGAGAAAGAGAGAGAGATAGAGGAAGGTGAGTCCAACAACGTGGGCTTCAAGCATAGACTCCAAAGCTAAATAAAGAAAGCTCGGTGTGTGTGTGTGTGTGTGTGGAAGGAAAGGAAGAGACTTAATGTGCACGAGGAAGAGAAAGTTACAGTTAGACTTCTTCTTCTTCAACTCCTCAAATGGCAAGTTAGGTCTTGGAAGTTCGCATCCTTTACTTCTCCAGTTCACTGAATATTTTTAAGGTGAGTTTAACTGTCTAATAAAACTTATCTCACAAACACCGACATGTCCCCAAAAGCTTAGCTTTTTTTATGGTTCTTTAAAGCTGACACATTTTAACCACTTTTTGTAACTTTCATTTTCGTTTTCTACTTCTGGTGCAGATTAAGAGGTCTGACTCGTTGATTCTCGGAGATAAGCTTGTGCAAGAATGTTGGAGTACGAATGGGGAAACCCATCTACTGCTATGCTCTCTGGAGAAGAAACCCTCCAAGAACAAGATCAAACCCGCCAGATTTTCGATCATTACACAGCACCTTCCATGAACGAACACCTTCTTCAGCAACCCACCACCGGTTTTTTCCACCACCACCCAACAACAGCAACAACCACCCCTCATCAGGTCAACACTGGTACGCTCTACGACCAACGAACATACTCCACTCCAAATCACTCACTCCTTTCACTCGACCCGGTTCACACTGCAGCCGCCGGACCAACTCCGGCGACGTACTTCTTCGTCCCCAAAACCGAAGATGTGTGTCGGGCGGAGGACTATTCCGCTAGAATTGGGCTGAATTTGGGTGGTCGGACCTATTTCTCCTCCGCAGAAGATGACCTCGTGAGCCGGTTATACCGCCGGTCAAGACCCCACGAACCTGGTTCCTCTAACGTACCCAGATGCCAAGCTGAGGGCTGCAATGTCGATCTGACCCACGCCAAGCACTACCACAGACGCCACAAAGTCTGCGAGTTCCATTCTAAAGCTTCGACTGTGATAGTCGCCGGGTTGACTCAGCGATTCTGCCAACAGTGTAGCAGGTTTCTTCAAATTACCAAAACCCCCTCCCCATGCACTTCCCACTCCCCACTCCGAATTGACGTTTTCTAGTTTCCTCGTCCTTTGATCACAACCCAACAATCTTCCTCATCATTCCCTTGGAGTATATAGCTACTAAACTGATAACGGCGACATAATTACCGGGAACGCCCCTGGTTCTTGTCTCAAGGACCCAATGATTGGAGTTGTCCGTACACATGAAATTGCAGAGGGCATTTTAATCTTTTAATTATGCATTTTCATGAGTTCATTAGGTTACTAAGTACTATCCTATTTGGTTTATCTCCTTCTTCTTCCTCTCTAAAGACATGGTAGAATTCAGTTATCTGACGACAATGCCCCTCGATTTATGTTTCCTTTTCAATGATTGGGTATACCGTACGTTTGGAAATCCCGAGGGCATTTGCGTCTGTATGTTTTTACAAGCGTCCAGCTTCTTCGTTCCTTCTTTTCTTTTCTTGTACTGTGTCCATTCTGGTATTTTTTGATCTTTAATTACCTGTCGTTTTATGTTTAAGACTTACCTAGGATTACAATAAACGACATGCCTTGTCTTGTAATAACATACAGCTCGGATTAAAAAGATAAAATGTCGTCCTGCAGGTTCCATCTACTTCCTGAGTTCGACAATGGAAAACGAAGTTGCAGAAGACGATTAGCTGATCATAATCGTCGAAGGAGAAAATCCCACCAGACGAATCAAGAAAACCACAAATCCCAGTTGGAGAATGCTCGGAATTGTTCTACCGAGAACGTCTCAAGTGAGTTACGTTACCTGCCGGCTTCAAGTTCTTGCTTAACTCTTATCTGAAACGTTTTTCCTGGAAAAAATTTCAGGGTCTCCTCAGGATTCTGGACCTCATCCCTCATCCTCAGTAACAGTGGCAATATCACCCCCAAGAATGTCTCTCGATTGTTTCAAGCAAAGACCATATCAAGTCACTGCTTCTTCTTCTGCGTCTTCGAGCTCACTCTTTTTCTCAAGTGGGTAATAAATGGAAGAAAAAAAAATCTAATGTTTTTTTTTCCCTGTCAACTCTGAATTTTATTGAAATTGATGTTTAGTAACATCAAAATGTAGCAGTACCCAACTAATATAAGTTCCTATTTTTCGTTGCAAAAAAGCAATAAGTTCTTTCTTTTTTTACTTTGAAGTGTAAAAGCAGGCGATACAATTTATCAGATGCGCACTTACTATTTACTGCAAGGTATCTGCAGAGAACGTTAAAGGTATTTTCACTACAAGGAAAATGGTTCCCGACAACTGTAGTAGAATGGTGTGGTAAAAGTGGAGTGAACTTGGAGTTTTCCAATATAAGTGTCTGTTTGGTAGGCACAAGGCAGGGAGGGGTCAGGATTATTATCGATTAGGGTATTGCATTATTTTCCTTTTGTCTGGTCAGTATGAATTTTCCCGGAAAAAGCTGTGATTTCAAATGTTGAAGGGGAAGGAAAAAAAAAAGGTGTGCACCAACATCAAGACCAAGGTAACATGAACATTTCAGGAATTTTTAGAGAAGATATCAGTTTATCTCCTACTTTATGTTCCTTCACATCAAGAACAGAATCAACGACTCAAAAAAACAAAAACATTTAGGTAAAGGTTGGCTTTAATGATTTTGGAAGCCAGCCAGCTTAAGCAGCTTCGACGAAATTCATGATCTTGGAAACTGAATGTCCCTTCAAACTTCGTAATCACCATTGTCCCTGCTACTGTGAGTAGTCGTTGTTGTAAGCTCTCTGTGCACATATTGAATACGGAAACTTAAAACTTCAAATTTTTGGTTGTGGGATCATACGAGATTGGTGCTTTTACTTCTTCCAACCACGAAATTTCCTCAACTTTATCGTGCGCTAAGCTTGTTTTGTTTTCTTGTCTTTTTCCTATTAGACAACAACAATGCAATCTTCTTTTTACATTTTGTAAAGATGTTATTTTCGTAATTTAAATATGTGATTATTTGATTAAAAAATACATTTATAATATATTTATTATTTTTGAATATATATATTTTTTTTATTTGGTAATTTGAAGGAAATCAACAAGAGAATCTAGTAGAATTGAACCTACACTTACAACGTTTGGAGAAGTGTCCCTTTCTCATACCTTGCGCCTCTAATGTCTTACCCCCACCGAGCTGTCCCTCGGGGCCTCCCTTTGGCTGGAAAGTGAGCTATTCTCTTTCAGTATTTATTTGTTTCAAATTAATAATATAATTATTATTTTGTATTTGTATAATTATTCAAATGAGAAAGAGTGTTAAAGCAACCGGTAAAAATTGTTCCTTTAAGATTAGAAGGTTATATAATACGTAGCACAGATCTTACTATGTATTTAGGATTGGTCATGAAAGGATTAAAAACGAAAGAATACAGAATACCTGATTTTGGTTCCATCCCGTGTTTCGAAGCAGCTTCCGACCTCCCAACGAGCTCCAATCTCCTAGGACGTTTATGGAAAGTGTTCACCGGCACGTGGTCTAGGTCTTTTTACAGTTTTCTCAACACGTAAACTCTCTTAATAGGTCAGAAATTCTGTATGCTCGTGATTGATTTGAGCAATTGCAGGTGACCATAACCTATTTATATAGTTTTCATATCAGGTTTTCCTATTATGAAGTTGATATGGACCAAGTCCTTACTAAAAGGGACTCATTTTTTACCCAAACTTCAACTCTTTAATTTAAATCATTTATTGGGTTACTTTATTACCCTTATTTAGATCAAATTACATAATTTAACCGATAATTTATTAAAAAATCAAAATTATAATTAATAATTGTCCACTTTAAGGAAAAATTACAAAATTGCCCTAAGGGCAAAATTGTCTTATAGGTTACATGTTTGAATTAGAGAAATAGCTTCTTTATAAAATATATAATGGAAAGGTTACGTAATCGATGACCCTCTCTAAACTCTCCCGAAGTGAAGTGAAGAGTCTGATGCACTGAGCGAAATATTATTTATTAACTATTTTTTAGTTTGTACTTTTTCATCCCATCTTCATCTTCATTCTTCATTGTATTCACTTTTAACCATCCAGTTTTAAAATTTTTATTACAATGTATATATTTATGAGTTTTAATTTCTATAACGTTTGTGCCATTTGTTATTCTTTCGTATAATAAGAAAAACAACCAAAAAAAGTAAAACACAAGTGGACGAAGATGAACATTATCAAGTAAAAGTGCAGTAATAGAGACTTAGTTAAGAAGAGTGGTCCAATGAACTGTAACTATGGAAAGTCCTGGTCAAGCTAAAAGAGAAGAACCTCTTTGACAAGTTCAAAGGTACGACGAGAAGAGTGAGTGAGGTAGCACAATTGGGTTCCTGAACAAGTGCACGACAGCCATGGCTTCTCAATCCCAATCCCCAATTTAATGGGAGAGGAGGGGGGTCCCCGCCATACACGTAAATCATCTTCCATCGTAGTCTCGTCTCTTCTTCCTCCTCCGTAACCATACATTTAATGCTCTTAACTCTGTCTCTGATCATCATAAATAACTACTACTACCATACAACTCAGCGTCTTGTGTTCACTCATGGAGATTAGATGCTAACTTTTCGAAGCTCCCTCTGCTCTTGGGGACGACTCTCTTTCTCTTTCTAAGGTTCGCAGGGATACGATATAACAGATGTGGGGGTCTGCAACTGATCTATGAGTTTGCAGTTGCAGGTTCAAGTGTTGTCCACGTGAATGATAAGGACAAATGATATGATAGTACTTTAGAAGAGATTCATCACTGTAAATTATATATGTACAGTTTTAGATATTTAAATAATTTTATAATATTAAAAACATTTTTATTCAAATTATGTGCAGTTACTTCAATACGAATTGTAATTAAAATTAAATTAAAAATATCTAATTGTTTATCACTTAATAATTTGATAAAATTTTAGTAAAAGGTATTTTAAAAATATATTTGATACTATAAATCACTTTTAATTAATTTAAATGGTTAATTAATTTTACAATTATATATTGAAATTTAAAAAGTACAATTAAATGCTCAAATTTTTAACTTTTTTTTAATTTTAGCTGAACGTTAGTGTCTTCATTAAGTTTGCTAACGTAACATGTCACATGCCCCTAAATAGTGGTTAAGTTGATGATATAGGGAAGTATGTGGTCAAAAGGTCCTTTGTTCGAATCTTCTAACTACACTTTCTCGATGGAGCCTGTTGTACAAGACTTGTATAGTGAGAAGTACCCAATTGACGTGATTTGTAGGCTATTGTATCAATCAAAAGATTTATTTAGTCCGCATAAAAAAGATAGCGGTTACGAATTTTTCCGTTCTAAAAAAAGCCACATGTTTTAGAAATCCTAATTAAACAACACCGTTTAATACACGGTAACTAAAATTAACACAATTAATAAAAATTAATTAAATAATATCGTTTAATCACGTAATTAAAACAATATCGTTATTAAAAAATGAAATCGTTAAATCTATTTACTTTTAATTTTGAAAATAATTATAGAGCATAATTAAATAATTTATCTAAAATATGTAATTTATAAAATATTTCATATAATTATATAGTTCTACAAGTCACGTTGACTCGATCTAACAAAATTAGAAACCGCAACCTCTCTACTTACTGATCAAGCCATGAAAAGTGGCAAAAAGTATGTTCGTACTTTAAAGGGCACGTTCAATTATTTTGATCAGACAGAACAGTAATGGTTGGGCCGCGTTTCTCTCTGAAGAGGCAAGCTGATTAAAATAGAAAAAAACGATACAAATTCATAAGATAGTAACTTTCAAGTCTTTCGTCGTCAATGGAGTTTGAAAGAAGAAGAAGAAGAACGATGATGCTTGTTGTCGTTGTGGTGTGGTCCTGATAGAGGATGACTAAGCTTAATATTGACATGACATAGAATGATATTTTGTATTAAAGCTTTGAGTTCACTTTCCAAAATTATAGAAAAAGTTTAAGACTCTAGGTCGTCTTATCCAGCGAGCTTTCACTACTTAGATAACAACTAGTCATGTGGGTGTATCATAGATCTGTCGTGGAATCGCAATAACACATTTCAAGTTGTTAATACAACTTTTTCTGATGTTTTGGAATTTGTTGGTATGCATTTCAGGAAAGAAGATTGTCTCCCAAAGTGATTGATAGATTGTAATTTGAATAAAAGATCAATTTTTTTTGCAATGCAAAACTAATTAAGTTACCATAGCTTAAACTTTTGTAGTAGAAAGATCACTTAACATAACATCAAAGAGAGTGTAACTAAGTGATCGTGAGTTCAAATCCTATCATTCACTTGTTATTCAACACAAGATAAAATGAGTGTGTGCAAATTTCAAGCCTAAAAGACTTTCACTTGAAGGGATGTATTAGTGAATATATAAAACCAATTAAATTGATTTTATATAATAACTTGAACTTTTGTGATAAAAAAGTCATTAAACATATAATACATGTTCAAATTTTTTGTGCCTGATATTCTATTTCAATCATATTTTCATCACAAAACTGTGTCGTTTTTATATCTATTTATATATAAAATGACATATTTTAGGGGCAAAAATAAGGTTAAAACAGAATAGAAATATCATGCAGATCTTATTTAACACAATGTAAAAAATCTAAATATTAGAATTATTGAAAATTTTTATGATTTTAAAAAATCTAAATATTAAAATTATTGAAAATTTTTATGATTTTAAAAATTTTAAATAATATTTCAACAAAAACTATTGAACACTTATGAAATATAATAGTAAAAGGTTTGAAAGATTTAAGATAAGTAGGCAACAATCACACATCTTCATAATATTTTCTGAAAAATCACTCAATTAAGATGATATGTCAACAAACAAACAATCAAATCAATCCAGATAATCTCCTAGATTTTTACCACACTAAAAGACCAATATGATCACAAAGCAAACGGTTGACTAATTCCGAAGATGGAGATGGACATGGAGGAGGAGTCAAGTCATTCAAAAGTGTTCCAATCTTCTTCTTCTTCGGCTTCTTCGTTACTTTTCATTCTCGAAGGCAATAATCCAAATGCCGAACTCGGCGTTTGCATGAGGTTTAATGTAACTTGTTTGTTAGAGTCGTGGAACCGATTCCAACAATGTGGCTCGATCACCATCTGACCCTGATAGGTCGTCAAGCAACTGGCTTTGTTGAATTGAGAAGACTCGCTCAGGCTCAGCCCTTCCACGGTGGCTTGGTGGTGGTTGCTCAAGTGCCGTTCCAGGATAAGCTGTCGAGCTAGTATGGCTGCGCGGTGTTCCGAGATCAATTCCCGCAGTGCAGCGCTCGATCTTGAAGAAAGATCAGATGGGGTAACCCAAGAATCGTTCTTCGATGACAGAAGAGAGAGAGCACTTCCTCTTGGTGATGTTAAGTGTGTCAATCTCGCACCAATCGACTTGTCTGAACCATGGAATGGAACTTGCAGGTTATTTCATGGCGTTAATCTTCACAACCTCTATCAAAAACCATAAAGAATCAGCCATTAAAGTACCTTGAGAATAGTTCCTGGGAATAGAATCCTGAGAGCACTTTCTTCTCCTCTCGTTGTGCCCAGCCAATCTCCTCCTACAACTCCTCTTCGAATCATCAAACTCTGACACTACATGAAACCTATATACCCATCAAAACCTATCAGACCCCGAATATCTTCAACTTAGGTTACACGAAAAGGAGAAGATGAGAACTAGTTTGTTCTTCAACAAGATGTGAAATTAACTTACCTGCTGCATTGCTGACAGAACCGCTGCTCCAACCCTAGGACTAGGACCATCGGAGCTTTGGAATGCATCTCACAAACTTTATGTCGCTTGTGATAGTCCTTAGCGTCGGTCAACGCGACGTGACAACCCTCCACCTGACACCTAGGCTGCAAGGTGGCCGAAGACCCACCCGACGCCGCTGTCGACGAGGAGGCTACCGTCCCCATGTGTTGAATATCGTCGGGTTTGCCTCTTTTACCCAATGAAAACCCACCACCCAAGTATCGTTCACTCATTCCACTGCTATTATCCTCGAAGTAGTGCCGCTTCCCGAGCTTCAAGCACATTAGATGCGGGTCAGGGTGCAAATTCGACCCATAGAGCGAGTGTTGCTGATACGGCGTCTCGTCGTAACGGTAAAAACAGTCGCTGTGGTGACCGAACACGACCCGAGTCGAAGCATTCTCTCCTTCTTGTTGTTGCTGCTGCATGGAACATGAAGTCTCTGGTACTAGAGAGAAACCGGTAGTAGTAACACTTGCTGTTGTTGAGCTATACATGTTATTGAGCTCCCACATCTCCCATTGAAGAGAAGGGTTATCGCCATTTTGCCCTCTCCCACCACTTTCCATGTTTACGTTCTTTTTTCTTACCTGACCTCTGCTTGTTAGACTGAAGCTTTCCTTTTTTTGTTGCTGAAAATGGAAAACCTGCACTCTAAACTCGGTTTCCCTTTTATTCCTTATCTTGAACCGTCCTTCTTTTTCCTTCTTTTTTAAGAGGACAATTATGGACTATCGGTGGTTGGTCGTACACACCAAGATCAGTACACAATCTAGTTCTGCTGCTAATGGTAAGAGCTAGAAGATAATAAGTGGGGAGGCACGTGTGAGCAATGGTAGAGACACGTGTGAAGAGTGAAGAGGGCCTATCCAAGTGTATTGATTTGATTTGATAGAAAAGCAAAGGAAGAGATGATTACGATGAGACTCGAGCGGAGCAGATCAGTTACCAACTTTCTTTTATTATTATTTTATGAGTTTTTGGCTCTTTCTTTCATGCATAAATTATTTGCCGTACCAAGACCACACGCAGTTCAAAAGTTCGTGTACCTCATTGTTCCTTTCTCTTTCAAAATTTCGTGCATTCTCTTACGTACACTTCACATCTGTTCTCCGTATCACGCGAGAGTGCTCTGTACGCTCTGTTCTCGACTGTGGGAATAGTGATTCTGCCTAATGTGTTCCAAATCTGTATGGAATCAATTGGTCAGTGAAGAAAATGCAACTTTACATTAAAATCTCTCTTTTGAGTTGGATGAATTTTAAAAAAATATTTATAATCTTATTTTAAAATAATTTATTTTATGAATTAATAAATTAAATTTTAATTATATAAATTCAATAGTTGTGTGAAAATTCAAACCTAAAAAAATCCAATTTTATAACTTTAAATATCTTCAATTTAAATATCCAATATAAATTTCGCTAATATATAAAATCTAAGAAGGCTAAGTAGTATATAAAAAGATGAGGAAGGAGGAAGAAGAGGAGGTAAAAAAGAATATATTTTAAAAATTCAATAAAATTATTTAAATCAAACATAATTAATTTAAATTAATAATTAAATTAAATTATTAGGTTAATCATATTTGATTAGTTTGTACATATTATTTATATTATGTCTATTCTATTATTTTTTAATAGAAATTAAAACAATTTAGATTTTAAATATAAAAATTCAATAATTTTAATTTTTTAAATTAGTATTTTTATCTTTTTTATTTAAAAAGGTTGCAATTCACGTTGATTGGGAATAAAATTAAAATTCTAGATTATAATTATGTTATTAAGAATACTAAATAAATGTAGAAAATAAATATCTGTTTCATTTAATGCAACAGTCTGTAAAGCTCAAGAATCACGGCAGTCCATACAGGTGTCATCATGTGGGCTCCATCGTCGACATTGACCCAGTGGCCTTGATTGTGACTACACATTCCCATTCTCCTGCAACAGTTGCATTATAATTGGAGTCAAGTTGTAGTACTACTTCTACCGCCACATCATCATATAATTCCATAAATACTTATAATTTTATTATTAAAATTTTATTAATTAAATCTTATTAATTAATTAATTTTATAAATTAATATAAAATAATTAATTTTTTCAATTTTAATTAAATAAATTATTCAAATTCCGAGTTGTTAATAAAGCAGCGGTTGGAAAGCTACAAAACAATGAGGAAACCTTGAACGAACCCCACTCTCGCTTGTAAGAATTGCTAGTCACGTCCCAATGTTGATGAATCTACGGTGACACGCGCCGTTGGGTCGGGTTGTATGCTTTACTGTTGAAGTTTTGTTTATTTATCTTTCAAGGAATCGGAGATTTGATGCTTTTAACAGTTTTATCTGCTGTGGATAAAAAAGCAACACCTGACACTGATGTGTACTTGTCAATATCAGACGTGCTTAGCCCTAAATTAATATTATTTAATTTAATTTAATATACAAATTTTAATATTATTCTATTTATTTTTCAGTAAGAAAGTAAAGGTTAATTTTAAATTAATTGATATTTGGGTATGAGAAATTAAATTGGTAGATGCAACAAACATAGAACTGGTGCGGTATCCAATGTTTGTGGGACCAATCACGATGAATTAAAAGTTGACGCCTTCGCCACGTGTACGGTGAGTATGTTCTAATCGTACAGGAATTACATATTTATTTCCGAGGTACTAATTAAATATTACACACAAAAAAAAAGCATATAAATAAAAGCCGAACTTCCCATTAAGTTGGGACTTGGGAAGGGAGAGGAAAGAGAAAGTAAGTGTTATGTCCGTACTTTGTAAGAACTGCCACGTGTACGTAAACAAACTCCATCGACGCCGACCCTTGAGTTTCTTCTTCCCTCGACCGAAACAGTGTTGGGAAACAGAGAGACATGGGTACTTTGAGACCACATTTGTTTCTTTTAATGAAACAGCAAAAAGTATTGTAAATGAGAGAAAAAAGAATATATATATATATATATATATATAGTGAGAAAGGTGAAGAGAACCCGTGGGATTGGAGGAGGG